>CAIGRP010119406.1:0-18333 GCA_903798385.1 Fraxinus cuspidata
GACGTCGTAGTGGTTGACGATAGGGAATTGCGACATGTGTCCGACCAAAAGTTAGACTCTTTTATATTGTAGTGATTTGTGTAGAATAATGCTGCTTGAACAAATTTAAAGATGTCGCTTTTTGACATATTGATTTGACAATTTTTTATTGATAATATTTTATTTAACTTTTTTTCAAGTGTCAATAAATATTTGTTAAGTGTATTTGTGTATAAAAATAGCCTATTTATTGCCTAAAAAAATTGAATTAAATTACTTGTACTCACAAATAGCGACTTTTATTGGCTTAAAAAAATTGATAATTGATTGAAAAATGCATTATCAAAGTCGATGTCCAAAATTTGTCAATCGTGAACCAAGTGTCAATTTATATGTACACGTAGTCCAACAAAATTTACCGGACTGTCAGCCAAGCTGTTCGAATTTCGAAGTACCCTTTACCTTAACTTCTTTCTTCTCCAAGGCATAAACCCTCTCGCAAGTGTTACTCTTG
Organism: Fraxinus cuspidata; assembly: GCA_903798385.1. Classification (NCBI taxonomy): domain Eukaryota; kingdom Viridiplantae; phylum Streptophyta; class Magnoliopsida; order Lamiales; family Oleaceae; genus Fraxinus; species Fraxinus cuspidata. The sequence continues at coordinate 494 of CAIGRP010119406.1, forward strand.
GTGCGTGTTTGTGTGTTTTCGTTGGAGGAAGAAGAGAGAAAGGAAAGCCAGGCCACAATTGAGGCGGGTCGTATATTCAACATAACGCCCGAAGAAAAGGATAAAATAAAGAGATTGAATGTGGTTCGTTCTTCTTCTTCTTCTTTTTTTTTTAAAACAAATTTTAGTTCCGATTTACTATGATAATGAAGTGCACTGCTTGTATTGTACAATTTTGGGGGGATCCGTTTTTAATATTTATTTATACGGGATTTGAAGATAGGATTTTTTTTGAAGATAAATGTTGTTGGTGCCATATTTCATGTTTCCTCATCCGAGTTCTTTATTTTTTCAATTACCTGAATTGGTTTTTTGCTGAAAGTACTTATTTTGTATTCAATTTTGCGTTTCCTTTTATTGGACTATTTGTTATTGTATTCTTTTGATAGAAAAAAATATTTTATTGGTGTTTTGATATTTTTTGGTCATTTTTGTGTGTGTGAACAGGCAGTTTTGGAGGAGGCACAAGAAGAAAGTGTATGTTACACTTGGAGTTTTAGGAAGTGGGTACTTCTTGTACAAACTCTATGATACTCACAGGCGTAGGCTATCTGATCTTGAGAAACATCTCGCCGATGAAAGGGGACATATTGAAATTATTAAAGCTCAGTTAAGCATCAATAGATTTCCAGTTCTCCTTTATGCTGCTATGACTAATACAACTTTATGCTCATATTTTTGTGATTCTTTTCTTTGGTCTGAATTGATAGAATGCAAGCGCATTTTGAGAGCATTCAGAGAATATCCGATTCAACGACATTTCCTCACGTAATGCAACACTTAGATAGTCTAGTGGCTGAGAATTTGGACCTTACACACTTTACAGAGAGATTAATTCAAGGAAAGGGTCAGCCAAACACTCTAACTACTGCAGAGAAACTTGAGTTATGGGACAGACTCAAAATTCTAAGTACGGATTACCTTTCTTGTTTCATTTACAATGCCTAAATCTTTGTAATATGGAATGGCAACCCTAATTATTTTTACATGTTCCAGGTTTTATAAAAATGGCGCTATCTCTTTGGGCAATGACAATGCTGAGCCTCTATGTTAGGGTTCAAGTAAACATATTAGGGAGACATCTATATATCGACACAGCACGTGATCTTGGAAGTTCTCATCTGCTTGTAAGAATTATGCTTACTGTTCTTTTCTTATTACAGATTAACAGTTGTGTCCTGCATTATGTTTCCATTTTTAAGACAAGGTGATGATAGTTATGCATAGTTCTTTTTATGTGTCATTTTTTATGATATGACTTGAGTCTAACGTGTTAGGAACAACGTTTAGCTTGTTGTTGTCTTGAGTATTCCTAGTCTAGCCAATAGACGATTGAATGTTTTCTTAAAATGTGATTACACTGTGTTGCTGACAAATTGAAAAAATTTCATGCTTTATTGCATGCATTTTACGTCTCACAAATATGTTATGAAGTTGCTGAAGATTAAATTGGCGTGAATCTCTTTTGCATAGGTTATGCAACAGAAATTGGGAACAACTCTTACAAGGATATCATGATTTCTTTGAGCTATCACGGTTGTTTATAAAATCAACCATACGCCATCTCATGCACATAACAGTCTTTCCTCTTATGTTTCTTTTCTGTATGTATGATAAAATCATAAAAAATATGTGCAAATAACTGAATTTCTAACTACTCCACAACTTTAACCAATTGGATTCCTTGCATTTCTTCACAAGGACCCCACAAGATCAATTAAAATAAGAAAAATTATCTTAAATAATATGGGCTGACTTATTCTTTTTCCTTTTCTTTTATCTGTGGTGGTCAAAAACAAGAGTACAGTTTCCAAAATATAAACTTCAAAAATGGTTTTGGACACAATTCTTTGATAACTGAAAAAGTCGTATGCTTTGTGATGCATATTTTTATTTTGGACAACAATTCTTTGTCTTTGTTATCTTATTATTTTAGTGTGATATAAAGTATTTCATTGGGAAGACTCGTCACTTGTGAAAGAAAGAGGGCACATTTGCCTGCTGGGAAAGAACTAGAGTTTTCTCTCTTTAGAAGTCCAGGACTACAATTAAATCACATAACTCTGTTTGACTCTTTTGGAAAATTATAATTTTGTAGACTTCTTGGATTTCTGTAGACCATGAAGAAGCCCCTTGTATTTGCTAGGCAAGACATGATATTGAAATGAGCTACTGAAAATTCATCCACTTTGTACGATAAGTTTTATTTCAAGAGCTGAGTTACATTTAAAGGTTAGAATGAACTGCTTGAGATTTGATATCCTCTTTTCCTTTCTTGGAGAGCACCAATTAAGGGATACTCTAAGATAAAACTAATTTGTCTCAGCCTTTCCATGCCTCCTTTGGGTTTGGTTCGATGAATATTTCCCTCGGAAGAAAAATTACAATACGTTTCTTTCTTTTTTATGGGAGAAAATAATACAACACGGCATAATATTATTATGCTTTATTATTTAGACAGTCTCCTCTTTCTGTTTTTTTTTTATTTTTTATTTTTCATTCTTCAAGCTCTCTCTCTCTCTCTCTCTTTTTTTTTTTTTGATGTGCACAAGGATACGTCTTCTCAGCCCTCTCACATCGCATAAGCACTTCCCTTTCTACCTGGTGTGATTTGTATTTCAATTGATCTTCACCCCTAGTATAGTATTAATACCTTTCCATATCCAACCATACAAGGATGCGATTGTTGTAAGTAGGTTATACTATAGGTTTATATTATGGTGCATTAGGATTTCATTTGAGTTATGTATTGGACTTGAGGATTGTGATTAGGTTGCTGTATATCTTGGGCTATATGATTTTATGCGTTGACTTAAATTTTCTTCATTGAAAAGCATGGCTAATGCTTTCCAAAAAGCAAAGTTTATCCTGTTATTCAATCTTCTCCTTCAGCTTTATTTTATTACATATTTGAAGGATCTGTCATTCTTATGATCCAGGATGAAGCTGACCTAATTGACAGGAATGATGAGCAGCAGTTTCTGGCATATGCAGATCATCTTTCAAACTTTGGCCTGCCTGCCTTGATCTCTGATATAGAGGCGGCAACATCTGAAGTCCTTAAAGGGTAGGCTTATTGAGTTTCTTGAAAAATAAAATCTGCTGTGGTTTGGACATCTTCATTCCAGAGGTCTTCTTTGGTTTTTTCCTTTCCTTTTCTATTTTTTGTTTTAGTGATTGTGTTGAGAATATGTGTAAATTTAGAGATCCTAGTGCTTCTCTAAGCTGAAGTTGAATTGGCATCCCAATGAAGGATAGCTAGGCAGGAGCACAGCCATTCTGAACTTCCACAGTTGTCTTACTTCATCAAGCTTAGTTTTTAAAACCACTGACCCTCCAAATTACTGTGGATATATTTGCCAACGCAGTTTAGTTTCCGGGCTGTCATTTGAGTTGTAAAAGGCTTGTACATCTCCCTTCCCAACCTTGTTTTCTGTATTTCGGCAATGAACTTCTCAAATTAAATCATTTACCTTTAAAGCTTCTACTTGCATCTTTTGCTGTTGGTTAGGTTTTGAACTCTTACCTTTTTTGACCTCATCCGAAAATTTTCAGAATTTCCTTGCAAACTATTTTCTGCAATCCATGTATTCATGAAGCCCAGTTTACATGTATCATTTAATATTGGCTTGTTTAATTTAATAATAATGACTTTGTGGTCTTTTTTCTTTTCGTAACAATTTGCATATATAACGAACTTTTCCTTGTTTAGTTTGAGACTGTCTTTATGTTTTATAATAACGTCGTTTTTATTTTATAGTTAATAACCTAATTATTAATGAGGAAGAAGTTAATTACTACAGCACGGAGTTTATTTAGATTTTGAAAGCAGTATATATTCCACAATCAAAACCAAGCATCATTGGATTCTTATTCTAGTACCATTGCTAGTAATATCTATAGGTTGAAGAACAAGAGCCGATAGAACACCAAGCCAAAATGATAAACCTAGACAAATAATTTCTTTCTGTCCTCCTATTTGATCTCTTCTTGGTTTATTGAACTCCCAATCCTCTAAAAGTTCTGCCTCTGTTTTATCCTAGACCTTTTCTATTCATGAACTTTTTTTTTTAACTGCTTACTCTCCCAGAGGACCCACATACGCTATTGATGCAACATGAAAAGTATATTCTAGGTGTAGGAGAAATTAAATAAATCAGGACTTTATAGTATTTTTCCATTATTCCATTTATTGCTTTTGGAAGACAAATTATTTTGTTTCCTGTATAGAGGAAACCCTAGTTTTCCTTATTGATCCTAGTTTAGACTATATAAAGTGGTTACTTTATTTTGTAATGAGACGCTACTTATATCATTGAATGCAATATCAAGTCTCCCTCTAAATTTTCTCTGCTCTTTTCCTTTTCCTTTGTCTTTCTCAATCTCGTTCTTGTTTGATTGTGTTCTACCTCAGCTATATATGGAGATCCATTTATCAACTTGCTACTTTTCCTATTCAGATTCAATAAATTCAGGAAAATTCTCTGAATTTGTTTTAAACCTCTGCTGATTTGGTCGACCACTGTTATAGTTTACTCCCTGGTCCAGGAAGGACTAAGGCAGATTCTATCCCAACTTGCTCATGGTTGACCGTCAGATTTAGTATCCCAAAATTCATTTCGGATTCTTGCCCTGCCTCAGATTCTGACCATTCATAGGCTCTTTTATAATCTCCCGATATCTTCGATGGAACTGCATACTTCTCTTGTTAGTTAACACGAGTTTCAGCATTTTGTGTGAAAATTTCAATCTTACTAATCTATAACCATGCAGCTGGTTCTGATGATGCTTACCTTGTTGATCTCTCACATCTAAATATCTGGCAAAACATTTATTCTGCCTTCAGACCACGTGAAAATTTCAGGATTTATTCAAAGCAACATTTGAACAATTGCATCTTCTCTCTCTACCACCACAAAGGAAATAGATTTTGCTGCATAAAAGAATGGTTTGTGACTTTTTTTTTTCTTTATTTTGAGAGAGTTCTTGGACTCTCATCCTCTCTTATTCTCCCTCTCCCTCTTCCCCATCTACAATTCTTTTTAGCCCTCTAATTCATTCTTCTCTACTTCAAATAATGCTTATGAAGTCAATTCATTTCCACAACACAATCAGCATCTTATTATTGTGAAGTGTCACAGTTTGTGCCATTATCAGTAGCACAGGTTAGAAGGGCGAGATGTATACTAAAATTTATATGGTCTGTTGTTGTGAAAGAACTGGATACTTTGGATCTTCAGTAGAGGTAATGAAGATCCAAATGGCTGGAGAAAAAGGATTCTACTGACTGAATAAGGTTTAGTTATCATCTTCTCTCAAAACATTACAGAGGTCTTTTTATTTTTCTGTTCTTTTTCAGCCTCTAACAAGGTGTTCCCTGCTAGTGTAATTTTCTGGATGATATCAATAAGTTTAAAACGAATGTGGGTTTCTGAAGACGGGATAAATCTTGAATTGAAAATTTGATCCTGAGAGGCATATTTGGTTTGTTTGATTATCTTCCTTTGATGATTTACTTTCCAACAAAGAACAAGAAGCTTGAAAATGGAAAGGGAGACGAGGATTCGACCATTTTATGTATAAAAGAAACAACAGGAGAATAAGTTAACGGATTGAATGCTTATCAAACTCCATCAACTTGATCCCTTATAGTTCATGATGCGCACTACAAATTTTTTATTCATTTGATAGACCAACATTTTTCATAGAGTTGGTTAGATCTTAGATGAGGGAAGAAGATTTAATTCTTTTCCCACGTTGCACTGGTGGCTCCTGCGGAGAATAAAATCTGTTTTACTGCATATGAGATTCATGTTTGTATTTCACCGAAATCATCTAGATATAGGCTTTGTGCTAATGATGTTGCTAATTTCAAATTTAACGTGCTAAGAAACTTCTAAAGTAATTTTTTTTTCCTATCGTTTTGAGTGATTGAAGGTTTCCAGCCTCTTCTATTGGAATCTGAAAATGTGATATTTTTGTGCTTCCTATATTCTAGTGTTCAATCTAATGTATGCTTGCTTGATCTACCTGAAGCTAAATGGGCTATGTCTTGTAGAATTTGATATTACAGGAAGTTCATTCTTTGGATTATTACTTGGAATTCTGAAACCCCTGTTATTAAATGCTTATAACCTACACGTTTACAGAAAGCAATTGAAGGATTTCTTCAATGCTCCCGTACTTCACGAAAACATTGTTCAAATATTGGACACTTTTATGAGCATGGGGAGCCCTTATCACTGGGTAGGCTATTTGATGCCTGAAGATTCTAGAGTACACAGCCTTGTTTCACCCTCCAGCAGTAGCAGTTATTCAGATCTTTCTCATACAACGAAACTCGATCAACTTATGAGCGAAACACGTGCAGTGTTAATGAGGTATGTTTATGTTTCGTCTGGTTCAGCAATTAAGGTCCGAATCTAGTCTTCATACCGCAATGCAAAATAAGCACTAAATTCTATCTTTTTGCTTGTCAATCTGCTTCAAATGCTCAACCTCTTATGATTGAAGAGAGAATAAGAACAAGAGAAAAAGTTTGGTCCCCCAATTGCCCGTGTTTGGCTCAAGCTTTAGTAACTTACTTAAAAGTGACTTTTATGCTAGTCCAAGCCTACATCTAAACTTGAAAGTTCTTTTATTTTTTATTTTTTATTTTTCAAAGAAGTAACTTTTCATCTTTTGCGCTTAGCCTGACATACTCATAGTGACTCAGGTGACAATGGTACATCCTAAATTTGAATTAAAACTTATGTCTAGAGGCTCACAGAGATTGCATAATATCTTGATTTCCTTCCATGCACATAAGCAATACGGGAAATAATTATATTTTGCTGCTAGTTTTATCCTTTTTCAAGTTATCCTACATGTGTGTGTTACAATTTGGATAAATACCGCTCGTGGTTACTATACTTTCACTTTAGTATCAATCAAGTAACTGTATTTCAATTTTGTAATTATGTCCCTTCTTGACAACCATTTTATTTTTATTTTTTTTTGGGAAAAATGAATTTTGGAATGATGATTTTCTAGAGAATGTATGGTTAAAAAGTGAAAAAAAATTGAATTTACGTGCAAAATATTTTATTGTAAGAATATATAGTTGAAAACAAGTTCAAGAAAAAAGAGTTTTCTTTTAATGGTTGTCAAAGAGGGGCTATTCTTTAATTTTATTTAATTGCTTAAATGCATTTTAATTCGATTTCAATAGGGTAACTACACCTCAATTTGATTTTAATTAAGACAACTTTGTCCAATTCCACTAACGAAAATCGATGACGTGATAGTCTACAAATGGTCATTAAATGTGGTCGTTAGTCATTAAATGTGGTCGTTAGTTGTTGACGTGGAATAATTATAGCTTGAGTGAAATAAATGAAGGCCATAATTTTCATCGATTTCCATTGGTCTAAGTAACGCAATTGGACCGAGTTAACTGATTGGAATCAAATAATGTGAATGTTACTCATTACAATTTCATAAGATGAAAGTTCAGATCAAGCCTCGACAATTATATATTACATTTATAATACTACCAAGTTCTAATGTTCTAATCTTGCTTGATTCATATTTTATATATCAACTTCTTCACTTCCTTTATTCTTGCGACTTTGTGCAGTGTTGAATTTGGGAATATTATCGAAATGTCGTTAAAAAAACTGGTGAACGAACTTTTGGAGGATATTAGTTCCCAATGTGGAGAAAGCATTTTATCGTACGGAATGCCACTTGCTAAACTCCTTCCACAAATCGCTCAGGTTGGTCAGCAGCTACTGAAAGAACCTTATAGGAGTAGGTACGTCCAAAATATCCGTAGCATACCAGAAGTTGAACAATTCTTCACTCTTTTATATTCGAGTACACCTGTTTCTTAGTGTAGAATCATTATTGTAGTTTCATGAACTTCACAAATGTAAAGGATTTTATGGGATTCCATAAGGTCTGAAGAATACAAGGACTATAAGAAAATCGTTGATCCTTGTAATTTTTTCACGTCCTGATATAATTGTATTGCTGATTTTCGACCGAGCTTCAGTATTTTAGTTGCTATAATAAATCAAAGATGTTCTTGAAGCTTTTTCAGTCGTTCTTCTTCGTGTATTTAGATTTTCTGGTGGCAAAATTGTTTGTCAAGGTTAAGGAGGATCTATTTCAGTAATTTTAGCGACAAAATTTGTTCCCTATGCTGTGCGGTTGAGTACTGTATAGCGAACACGCTCTTGAAGGACGATGATCAGTGTGAAGATTAGCTTAATTTTTTATTTTTTTTATTTGTTTTCTATAAAGGAAGGCAACATAGCGAGGAGTGGGCAGTATATAGAAAAGTGTTTTTTAATTTTTTTTTTTTGGGAAAAATTTATATATGCCTTGATATAAAATTCTAAAATTCACAGCGTACTGTGTCATGAGAACGTTAATTAAAAATACTAGATAGAATGTTTAATATGTTTAAAAATACTAGCTTCTAAAATTAAAACCATAATTTTTATTAAATTAACTGAGTTAGTATTAGCTAATGATTTAAATTAGTTAGTGAGTCCTTTCTTGATTTGCTTTCAATCTTGAGAGAATATTCAATTAACTCTTTAAACATAAAATATCTCTATTTTAAAGAGTCAACTTTTAAAATTTATGCTCCAAAAGATTCTGTTAATTAATATTTTAGTTTAGAAAGTGAGTTCGACTCTTTAAATATGGAGAACTAAACTCACTTTATATTTAAATGCATTCAAAATATTTCAATTTTCAATTGAGAAAAATAATATAATAATTTGAAGGAAAGCTAGTAAAAGTAAAAGATATGAAAAAATAATAAAAATATTTTGGAAATAATAAAATTAAATGTAAATATAAAGAGCCTATTGGAATATTCACAATTTTCATTCTCTAAATTGTAGAATATGTTCTTAAAATATAAAAAATCTTTGAAATATTCTCTTATATGTTGTCTTTATGGACCAAGAAAAAATGAGCCCGACGTGTACAAGCGGGGATCAACCTTTTACATGGGCTCCGGTGGTAGAAACGATAGGCCTTCAAATATCCACAAGCGAAAATTTTCATTTGCGATAATTATGGGTGTGTTTGAGCCACGTTATTTTGGAAGAATGTATTTTGGAATAGTAGATTGATATAGAATGTGTAATTGTAGAATATGTTCTTAAAATATTAAAAATCTTTGAAATATTCTCTTATATGTTGTCTTTATGGACCAAGAAAAAATGAGCTCGACGTGTACAAGCGGGGATCAACCTTTTACATGGGCTCCGGTGGTAGAAATGATAGGCCTTCAAATATCCACAAGCGAAAATTTTCATTTGCGATAATTATGGGTGTGTTTGAGCCACGTTATTTTGGAAGAATGTATTTTGGAATAGTAGATTGATATAGAATGTGTGGTTGAAAAAGAAAGAAAAGTTATTGATGTGATATAAAATATTATTTTATTGAAAAATGTATATTTAAGGTGTGTTTGATCCACTTTATTTTGGCAGAATGTATTCTGAAACAGTAGATTGATATAGAATGTGTGGTTGAAAAAGAAAGAAAAGTTATTGATGTGATATAAAATATTATTTTATTGAAAAATGTGTTGTTCAAAATGAGTAGAAGAATGAAAATGAAAATTTTAATGTATACCAAACAAAGACTATATTTTCATTTAATTATATTTCAATTTTGTTCAATATGTTAACTCAATAAGGTAAATTCGTCCAATTTTATTATTACTTGAACATGTTACTTTTTAAATATAAATTCTTTGAAATCACTATTTAAAATATTATTTTTTATACAAAAATAGACATCAACCAAGTGCCAAAAAAAAAAAAAAATCACGTGATCAATTTAATGATTATCAATCACAAGCTAAAATTGAAGGTAAATAAATGACAATCATAATTTATCTCATTAAAGTTGTACTTATTCTCTGTTGTAATTAATGATTGACCGCGTGTAATGATCACGATCATCTTTATTAATTATCACGTGATCAATTTATGTCAATGGTATCGTATAGAGTTAAATTAAGCACGTATTTGGTGGCCATTATTTGAAGAAAAAAAATTTGATTAAAAATTACAGAAACGTTTTGGATTTATATGCAAAATATTTTATTGTATGAATATGTAATTGAAAATAAGTATATAGGAAAAAGAGTTTAAAAAAACATCATCAAACAAGAGCAAATATTAAATTAAAGATTAGTTATCTTAGCAAAAACAAATTAAAGTGCTACCTGATTGAAGCACAATTACCTTGTAGAACATTAAAATGTAAATGAAGTTCATGTTTGATTTTTTTCAAACCTATTTATAATTACACATTTTATGAAACATACAACTTTTATAACACACGTTTCACCAACTTTTATTAAAATTTACTAAAAATCTAATTGTATTCTAAATCAAAGGGAATGTGGTTGAAAAGTTGCACTATTAGACACAAGTCCTGTAATGAAGCAAAAATAACTTTTAGTTCGAGGAATTTACTAGAGAATTGTATTTATGAAGGAATTTAAGAGTAGAATAAGCTTTGAACTTTCAATTTGCATTTTTAGAAAGCCGAATAACACAATACCCTCTATTTATTAGACAAACTATTGAAAACTCGCTCACCTTTTAAAAATAGCACAAAACGTCCATATTTGAAACGTTTAATATGGAATAACCCATACGTCCATTTTCTCATTTATTGAAATAAAAGACTAATTACAATCATGGTTTCAAGATTTTCAAAAAATTACAAATAAATCCCAAATAAATAACTAAAATATCAAAACTTAAAAAAGAAAAATAAAACTCACTTCCTCTTTTCCCCTTTCTCAAATTCCTTAAAAACCTTCTTAAATTTGTGTTATTTCCAAAATGTGGGGAGTTTTCGATAGTTTGCTCGATAGATAGGAAGTATTGTGCTATTTAGCTTTTTAAAATTATGAAGATAGAATTGATTTAGCTCCTATTTGACTTTATTTTATTTCAAAACTCTTTATTTCTCAAACTCATTTTCAACGATACATCCACATAATAAAATATATTGCACGTAAATTCAAAAAATTTCCCCAATTTTAATCACATTCTCCAAAAAAATCATTATTCAAACCACCATCTTCTTCCAATTTCTCCTTATAATAATGGCCATCAAATTTGAAATTAATTTTCTAGACTACATAAAAATGCTTTCAATCTGCATTTTTCAAATTACGATTATAATCTAAACTTCCTAGACTAAACACTATATTTATTTGTTCAACAATTATTATCACTTGTAAATAGATTTTCCGGAAAAAAATATTTATTATCTAATAATAACTTCAATATAGTTAGTTAATCAACTTTTATCAAAATTTTACTAAAAACTTTACTTTAACCTCATTGGTAAAAACTTCATTTTAACCTTATTTTTCATTTACAGGAAAGAACAAATTAAACTGATCCAATTACATTAGCATTTTAAAATTATTATGAACTTTCAATTTGGATTTTTAAAATTATGAAGATATTACTGATTTAATCTTCTATCTAGACTACATAAAAATGCTTTTAATTTGCATTTTCCAAATTACGATTATAAGCTAAATTTTCTAGAATAAACACAGTATTAATGTTAATGTGAACAAAGAAATGATATTAAATTACAATAAATAATATTTAATGAATTTTTAATTATACTTTGATTAATATTTATTTGTTCTTTAATTTTTTCACTTGTGCATAAATAGATTTTAAGAATAAAATATTATATAAATATTATCTAACAACATTTTTTTTTTTTTTTGAAAACCACTCTTACCATTCAGACATAATATTTACATTTATTCAAATTTCCAATATACCAAATTTACATTTACCGTGGATACAGTACTTGCTGTCAAAACAGCTTTTCTTGGTTTATTACACCATTCATTGTTAACAAATGGCAAAGAATCCAAACAAAATGTAACAGTAAAAATGAAATTTATCTGATCTTCGAAATAAACCCTAAAAAAATTTCCTTTCTTGAACCCAAAAGAAGCATTCTGGTTTCCTTCTCATCTGTTTTCAGCATGAATTTATCAGCACCTGAAAAATCTTGTAAGAAAAAACCCAAAAACTGCAGTAACATTAAGGGGTTAGCTTTAACCTATATACATATTTGACTTCCTTCAGTAACCAAAAATGGAAAAGCAAATCTAGAGAAAGATACAAACTAGTCATCAGGGTCAGGGATTGATTAGTTTCTATGTAATATAAAAGTTTAAACAGATCAAACTTAGAATTTTTTATCACATTAGATCTGAAAAGAAACAGAATCTGAAAGTAAAGAACCAAAAATACTGAAAAAATAAAAAGATATAGGGACAAGTATAGAGCTCCCTTCAATCCAAAGAAGGATCCAACTTGAGAAATGCAGGCTCCTAATACATGCAACCCACAAACCCATCCAATTTGGATCTATAGATATGGATAGGGTTGAGGGATCCATGGGTTAGCAGCTCAATTTTCCCATAAAGAACCTCTTTTGGATTTCAAGGAGCTCTACAAACCAACCCTAATCTAAATATATTCAAGTCAACCCTAAAAACCATCCACACCCCAAGAAAATCACTGATCAGATATGATCTTCAAAAGGAAGATCCAGATCTAAGTGAAGGAAAACATTTAAGAAGAAAAACCCATGAATTTGCAGATCCATGACAGGCATCTAAAAGCTCAAAAGAAAAAAAGATTCCATAGAGTACTATTATATGCAAAATTTCTTGAACAAGACATAAATATAACCAAGAAAACTGCAAAACCGAAACCCCTATACAGATGATAAAGAGTGAGTGGACTATATAAAGGGAGGAGGATAAGACTTGGTGGGTGGGAGTGGGTAAAGTGGGATGGCAACGGCTGTTTTCTTGTATCTATAGTCTCGGGAAGCGTCTCTACATAGCTAGCTAGGTTATAGATTAGATTCCTTCAGGGTTTGTGAAAGAAATCACATGCGCTTGTCACCATAGGATGCCCACAAACAGCATTGGACACTGCACAATGTTGACTGTGAACAGTTAGGAGTTTTTGCTCTTTATTTTTCGAACAAAAAAAAAAAGCCATTAAAAACACTGTCAAACTACAGGGAAAAGTGAATTTAAAGAGGTTGATTTTTGTTTGAATACTCACCTCACATGCCTGCAGGCCTTTATATAATAGTGGTGCTCCTCTGTGTTCTATCCGTGCAGTGATTATTTGAATGATCTCATGGATTTGGAGAAGGGAAAATATTTAATTCATTGACCAAATTAAAATCACATAGGATTGACACTCTTATTTTAGGTGAAATATTGTTCAGACAATTTATTTCAGTAATAAGGTGCTTATTACAATACAGGTATATATGTAGATTAGCTTACCGAGATATTGAACTTTGTGTTTTAAAAAAAAAAAATTTTTTTCTTGTTGTTGGGTGAATGTACAAAGGTTTTGTTCTAGTTTTATACAACGGTGACTACAACATGCTAAGAGTTTACGATCTAAGTGTCGTAGCTTGTTAGTTTAACATTAAAAATTAATGCAGGACAGTAAATAGAAGTAATACAATATTAAACTTTCTTCCACCTTTGTGTGTTATTTGTCATTTACTTCTTACGTATCGAAATATAACATATAATATCATAACGTGTTAGATCAACCGTCATTAGGAGGGGGAATTAAGTTAGATTACCATAAAGTTGGAAACTTACTTCATTCCTATGTTATTTGTCATTTTAATATAATGAAATATATTATATTTTGAACTTTGGCGCTAAATTGGCAATTTTTGCGTTGCATTAATCCGTCCTAATATTTATTTGATGTCATAAATATTATTTTGTGAGATTAGTCAACTTATAATCTCAAAACTTTGTCAGGGCTCAATTCAAACATGATTTTGATGGATGATATATTAATTACTATTTTACTATTATTACTATTATCCCTAATTAATCTTCCATATTCGCATTGACTTGGAGCCAAGTTAGGTGAGAAATTAATGCTAGTCTTATCTTTCTCCCTCTTTTAAAACAATTATTAAAAATCTCGACGATAATCATTAATTTTTTAGTTATATTGTCAGGTTTCATTTTATTCAATTTTATTCAAAATGTATTTTTCTCCATTTTTAAATCATGTATTTTTCAAAAAATAATATTACACGTAAATTTTAAATTTTTTTAACCACACAATCTTAAAAAAATTACTATTTTAAAATACATTTTCCCCAAAATGTGATTTTAATGGAGCTCAAACATGGACATTGTATTTTTTTAAAGCTCCTGTTTGGTAGAAAATTCAAAAACAACAATTAATTTTAACTACATATTTCATAAGATTCACAATTTTTTAATAATATATTTTATCAATTTTTATTAAAATTGACTAAAAAATTTATTTTAATTCCAGTCAACATTTGACAACATTTCAAGCATATATACCAATTTTTAAAAGGCTCAAAAAGTCATATTCATCCATCACATCAAATAAAAAAAAGATAGATAGTAATTAATTAGTCTCGGTTTAAAAGTTGCTTTTATATATAAAAAATAATAATTATTATAAATAAGCCCTTAACAACCATTTTTAATGATTTTCTTTTTTTGTTTTAAAAGAAAACAAATTTTAGAATAATGATTTATTGAAGAAAATGTGATTGACATAATCCTTGATATAATGCCAAGTGACATCCTTTCAATGGATTGTTTAAAATATATTCAATTTTTTCATCTAATCATATCTTGTCAACACATCATGTCATGGCATCTGTCAATATTTTTTTGACAAAGTGACTTTACCCAGTATTTTATTGTATATATGTGTGACTGAAAATGAGTTTGAGGAAAAAGTGGTTTTGATTCGATGAATATGAAACAGGGCATTTAAGATTTACTTTTTGAAAAAGTAAGTTTAGGTAAAATTATAAATTTAAAATATGTGTGCATTGAAAATGAGGGTGAGAAAAATTATTTTCAAAAGATCACTCGGACACAAGGGCTTGATATGCTATTTGTCTGTTTGGTCGTGCTTGGTGTACAAGGTGACTTCTCACAGGTCATTTACAGGGCCAAAGTGGAAAGAAAAAAAACGTAAATTAGTAACAGAAGCGTCTTGACTCTTCTTCCCCAACAATCCCCAATTTGAAACTCTGAACTTCCTCTCCAAAATTCTCTCCTCCAAAACCATATCCTCATTCACCTCCTAGTGGCGACCAAACACTGGTGGACTCGTCGGTATTTTATTTCATACCCTTGTGCCCCTGATTCTATATAATTCCTCAGTGGGATAATTCATATTTTGCATTGGTTGGTTGTTTGTATTTTATACACTATTTGTGTAATTCATATTTCCCATTCTAGAATGTCAGCAAAAAAATGCACGAGTTTGTCATGGTTGTAGAGGCAAGGGGGCACTTCTTTGCCGAATGCCTAATCAAACTCCAATGTCCATTGCGTAAGCATGGAATTCAAAAGTGCTTTGAGGTGGAAAAGGAGACTTATAATAAAGGTAGCTTATTCAAGTGTTGTAGTGAAAAATGTGGATTTTGGGATTGGTATGTAGAAGGACAATCAAGTGGTGAATGTTGTAGCATTAGCGCTTCCTCGGCTAACCCTACGGTGATGGAAGCGGTTGAAGATATGACATGCACGTTCAAATCTCACGTTTGGCTAACTGATGAAGAAGAGCTCTATGTGTTTGTGAGTGTGACGATCCGCAAGGAAAAAGGTAGCACAGAAGGGGCCAGCTTGAATGTCATTGTTGATCAAACAGGTTTTTTCGACTCATGTTTGTCTACGTACGAATAGTAGGAGGAAACTTTGTATTTGCTAAGTGATAATTGCTCACAACTATGTTAAGTGTTTTGCGGCTTGTAATCTATGTGAATCAATCAACTTGTGTGGTTATTTAAATAAAATGGTTGCGTCTCAAATTTATTTCAATTGTTATGTGCAATTTTATTATGTGCGATCCTACTTAAGTAATATAGGAATAGAAAATTTGTAATCCTCCAACATAGACTTCATCCCTTAATAGTGTGATGAAAATCATGAGATATTCTGCACATTAGATTATAGCACCAGAAATGAAGAGACGTATTCCCGTAACATACAATAATTGCAGAATGCCTTCAGAGAGACTAGAAGTGTTTGAAGTCCATAAGCGCTAATACGTTTGAGGGTTAATTATACAGAAATATGCAAATATTTCACTTTACAAAGAGTTGAAGTCATTTGTACATTCCACAAAGTGAAGATTCATACAGAAACAAAAGGAAAAAGCCAAGCATGGGAAGTGAAGATGGACTTCTAGACAATAAATTTACAGTTACTTCCTATATTACATCAATATGGAAATTATAACAATTTTGTTCAGTCCCAAAATGCTTAGCCCGAACTTTGAACAAGTTCGACATTTCCAAAATGCTTGGCATCAGCAGCATCTTGTCAAATTGAGAAAACTACATTCGCAATTCCATTCACAAGTCCTTTACAACTCCTTACCGAAGCGGCAAATCAAGTATTATGAAGTGAACCAGTTCGATCTAGATAATAAATATAAAAATGCTAATTCAAATGTGGACACTTAACCTTTCACAAGCCGCTGCTACCTTGATTCGATAAATTTGGATAGTAGTAGGGCATTGCATTACCTGGCGTATATTGTTAGAATTTGAGTGTGATTAGAATTCCTTATTTGAAGTAATTGAAGAATTATAATTGAAATGCACGAAAAGAGGAATTCAGTTTGGAATGTTATTTGAGTCTTATTCAAGTTAAAATTTTAATTGAAAGCCCTATTAGGAGTTGAAATTTGTATTGAACTTGAACATGATGAAATTATAGATCGAGAAGAAAAGCCGCTGCATTTTCGCTAGTCTACCGCTAATTGACCGCTCGAGTAAAACCTGCACGTTTTCTCCCAAGACTTTGTCGCTCGAGCGACGGGCCTATCACTAACATATCGCTCGAGGGACAGTGTTATCCTGCCCAATTCTTTTCACGTTTTAACACATTACTTGATATTCTACTTCAAGTACAACTCATCTATTAGGGTTTGAACGTTGCCCTACATAGTTGCATATATATACTTGGCTCTTCTCTACAATTTATGAGAGAGGTTTTGAGAATATATGAAGTTTAGCCTTGATTATTATTAGAACTTCAGATCAATTGTATATTTCTCAATTATTGTTCATGTGTCAATAAAATTTCTAAATTCCTCTACCATATTTCTTGTCTTTTATAATTTCCTTTTGTTTACGATTATATACTTCATATTTTGTCATACAATTTCGGTATTTCAATCCTGAATTACAACAAATCAGAGAAATAAATAATTCTTAACAAGTGGTATCATAATAGCAATCTCGTCGGTCCTTAACATATATAATAGACTATACAAAGTTACGAAATAATAAAAAATGAATTTTTATGAATCGAACATGTAATTACCTTGCGAATTAAATATAATATTAGGCGACGATGGAGACATAAAGTTGGAAGATAGGAATTGTTTGGTTAACACATAACTTTCAGCATCAACTTTCATCAAATAACAACGCAAGTAAAACTTAAACATTCAAAAAAAATAGATAACTCAACATAATAACCAACAATATTTGGGAATATGATAATGTTGTCGGCACAGAATACTGTAGTTGTTGAGATGCTTGAACTTCGGGTGCAACCTCTGGCATGTTAATATGTCTCGCCTTCGATGTGTTTTTTTTTTTTTTTTTCCCTAGCTTGAAGTTGAAGTTGTTTTTATGGAATATAAAAGTCTCATTAGAATATTACAATAGAATTA
>CAIGRP010119416.1:0-13893 GCA_903798385.1 Fraxinus cuspidata
TATTGTAGATAGCTTTAACATGAACATATTGAAGAATAGAGAATAAGGAAGAGAATTTTATGAAGATGAAAAGGAAGAACTAATTGTTTAAGTCATCAGGGACGGACACAGACATTTTAAGTTAAAGGACACAATCAAACCATGTATAAATCAAATACTTTGTTTTTGATTTTTGAATGATTCATACTTGATTTGAAACAATGCAGATTTACATTTTTTTAAAAAAAATTATTCATTTATATTTTGTTAATCATTTTCATCTATTTGATTTCGAATAGTCAATTTATTAATGTTTTGTTTATCGCAAGAAAATGCATATTTACGTTTAAAAATTTTATAATGTATTTGATACAAACAGTCAATTCAAGTAATCAAAAGGAAAAATATATAAATAATATTCAATACTAATAATCAATCAAATAAAAACAATTCGTTAAATATAAGTCAAATCGGATATAATGAGTTCAGACACATTCTATATACACAGTTTAATATGAGAAAATGCAATTTAATTTCTAATTACTTAAAAAATTCTAGTAAATGTGACAATTTGTAGAGAAATTATATACAAATTTTGAAAAATTAGAAGGGTTAAATTTTATTAAAGAGGTAAGAAAAAAGTAAAAGAGAGTAAGAGAAAAGAAAATTTAGTGATTTTGCCCTTGTTTAGTGGAGATTAAAATCAAATTTTTAGTAAATTTTGATAAAAGTAACAATTATGGATTCCATGAAATATATTATTAAAATTAATTCTTAATTTTAAATTTGATTAAAATTTAGATTTCAATTGATACCAAACATGATTAAAAAAAAAACCTTAAAAGTTGGGAGTCATGTAATCTCGAGGACCCCTCGGTCCGCCCCGGAATGTCATAACATAGACCTAAAACGTGTGTCATTTGGGAAGGTCAATAAGCCATAAATGTTAAATCAATATTCTAGGAAATGATCCACAATTTTCTAAAATTATTTATTCATTTATTATTATTATTATTATTATAGAACACAATTTCTAATACCAAGGAAAAATTTGCTACTTCAAAAAAAAAAAAATGTAAATGGTCTTCCAATTAAAGGGGACATCAATATAGCTAATTCCCTAAATTGTATACTGCGAACTAGCACACGCATAATCCAATCTTCAATTTGCTAAAACAAATATGGCAAATAATAAATAAAATAAAAGAAATAATTACATAAAGTACTATTTGATAATTGATCAATTTTCTTCATATATAAAAATCCTCATAATAATTAAAGTCAAAACAATAATTTAATTTAGAAGCAAACGAAACAATAATATTAGTAACAACGTAATTAAATTAAAAATTTGACATACATGCATTACATTTAAATGCAACAATTACTCAAAAATTTGGCACGTGGCATCGTTGGAACATCTTTGGACCACCGCATTAATCATAATTATAACTCCAAACTTAAATAAAATTGTGTGCATATTACAATTAAGTTTAATATGTATGCCAATGTCTGTGCACCTATAAAATATAATTAGTCACAAGAAAATAAATTTATTAATTAAGCATTAAATATGACATTAGAGTAAACATGATAATTACGTACAGTAATAATGTAAAGGGATGTGCAGCGTTACATAATGCGTGACTGAAAATAAGTACGTTGAAATTTTTTTTTTCAAATAATGGTTATTAAAAATGGGCTAAATTGTGCCAATAAGGACAATAACACTCCATAATCTGCAGGTGATCATCTCTTGCAATAAACTCAATAAACGGTAATAAGGTCCATTTCAAAGTAAATAAAGTCAACATAGATAATGAATTAATTACCTATTGAAAGGAGTTTGAGTCGTGGCCTCGAGTTGCAGTGTATCGTCATTTGAGCAAATGCAAGTAATCATTTCCAGAAGACTTTCTAACTGAAAGATAGAAAAATGAAAATCCAAGAGCACAAAGCCGAAGTATTATTCCATCTAGAGCAAAGACAAATCAAATCAAATTATTATCATCTCATGTTTCTTCCTGATTTAAAATGAACCGTATATCACGATCAACAAGCATAATTAACAAAACATTAACCTCCCAAGCCAAATTCGAAATTGAACAATGAGCTAGTACTAATTTTATGTTCAACAATCAACAACAGCAGCGAAACAAAATCCCATAATATCCAGTAGATCAAAGCTGAAAAAAAAGGAAGATGGACCGTGAAACACTAACTAAATGTATTTAGCAATGAAACACTCAATTTATTCTCTCTCTCTCTTTCCACTCTCTGTTTCTCACTCACTCATTCTCTCCATTTTGACACACACTTCACAAAGTCAACACGCACACATATATATAACCGTGAATGGCGGTGGAATTGTATATAGAGAATTCTTTAGTTGACGGCTTCTAGTATGGCGGTGATGATACGATAAAATTATTTTCTTCTCTAATGTTGGCAGCTATGAAAAAATCTGGAAAGTTGGTGATGATTTTTCATTTCTCCCCTTCAACACCAACTTTTTATTTTAACTCTTTTCATTTTAGTGACACCCAGCTTTGCCTCAAACTTGACAAGTTTTGACACGATCGATCCTTCATTTAATCTCTCTAACTCTTTCATTCTTTTCTCTTTATCAATTTTTAAATTAGCATGCTTTGTACATGATTTTTCTTGTTCTTCTGACTTCCTTATTTGTGATTGTGAATTTTGATGTACCCCAATCTCTTCTTGTAGATTTTGTTGATCCTCCACTGATGTTTCCTTGTCCACGACATTTTGCTCAGGAATTTGTGTCGCTCTTGTAATCTCTACTTTAACATTTGATACTTGTAAATCTTTAGATCCCTCAACTATTCGTTGTGGTTCCGCGATCTCCTTTTGCAATTTGTTTTTCCCATTCCTTTTGAATCAAGCAGCTCCACCATTTGCAGTGTCCGCCAGGAATATGCTTCTTCAAACACCTCTTCTGAGTCTTGTAGTTCCCTCCTCTGCAGAGTCCACCAAGTAAACTCTTCATGAATCACGATATCCTTTCCCGAGTTATCGATCCAATCATCATCTCTCAAGTCATCGATCTAATCATTTTCACAATCCATTTGTCCAAGAAGAACCACAACTAACGCTGATTCATCCTTTATACTCAAGTTGATTTTCTTTTCTCGAGCCTGTTTAATTACTGTTGTGGATGCCACAGCTTTTATCCCATTCTTCTTCACTATCATTTTTTTCTTTCTCGTTGGAGGTTGCTATATTGTCTTCTACTGGCTCTTTTTTTAAACCAATAATCTCTAGCAAAAAATCTGGAAAGTTGGTGATGATTCTTCATTTCTCCCCTTCAACACCAACTTTTTATTTTAACTCTTTTCATTTTAGTGACACCTAGCTTTGCCTCAAACTCGACAAGTTTTGACGCGATCGATCCTTCATTTAATCTCTCTAACTCTTTCATTCTTTTCTCTTTATCAATTTTTAAATTAGCATGCTTCGTACATGATTTTTCTTGTTCTTCTGACTTCCTTATTTGTGATTGTGAATTTTGACATACCCCAATCTCTTCTTGTAGATTTTGTTGATCCTCCACTGATGTTTCCTTGTCCACGACATTTTGCTCAGGAATTTGTGTCGCTCTTGTAATCTCTACTTTAACATTTGACACTTGTAAATCTTTAGATCCCTCAACTATTCGTTGTGGTTCCGTGATCTCCTTTTGCAATTTTTTTTCCATTCCTTTTGAATCTAGCAGCTCCACCATTTGCAGTGTCCGCCAGGAATATGCTTCTTCAAACACCTCTTCCGAGTCTTGTAGTTCCCTCCTCTGCAGAGTCTACCAAGTAAACTCTTCATGAATCACGATATCCTCTCCCGAGTTATCGATCCAATCATCTTCTCTCAAGTCATCGATCCAATCATTTTCGCAATCCATTTGTCCAAGAAGAACCACAACTAACGCTGAATCATCCTTTATACTCAAGTTGATTTCTTTTCTCGAGCCTGTTTAATTACTGTTGTGGATGCCACAGCTTTTATCCCATTCTTCTTAACTATCATTTTTTTCTTTCTCGTTGGAGGTTGCTATATTGTCTTCTACTGGCTCCTTTTTAAACCAATAATCTCTAGCATAATGGCCTCGTTTGCCACATACAAAACACGAGCCATTAAATCGTTGATATCCCTTAGACGGCAGACCTCTTTTGTTATGACTTTGTTTGGCTCCCCTTGTCACAAAACCTTCTCATGTTTATTTTCTTTTAGTTCTTTATTATTCTGTTGACGGAGTCGATCTCTTCTTTTATAACTATATAGTGCTTCTTCATCTTCTTTCTTTATTGAAACCCATAACATTTGTTTAGTTAATGCTTCTTGATCGGCCAACAAATTTTCGAGATTTACCAATGAAGGTTGCTTTGGCCAACCTTGTATGGTAGCAATGAATCCTCTAAATTCGGGTCTCAAACCATGTATAATTATTCTTCTTATTCTAGACTCCGAAATCTTACTTGAATAATCTAATTCTGAAATTTCGCGACAAAGACATTTAAATTTATTAAAATATTGACTTATCATTTGTTCTCTTTGAGTGATCGAAAGTAGCTCATTTTCCAACAGTTGCAACCTCGAGTCATTTTTCTTTGAAAATAGAGTGGCTAGAGTGTTCCATGCTCCCTTTGGTGTAGTTTTATCTCTTATAATAGACTTGTCTCTTATATGCTCCAACAATTCGTACTCAATTGTTGTCTTTATAACGAACATGACTTTACCCATTTTAATTCTTCATTTCTTTAGAGCTCCATCCTCCTCTGGTGGCATCATGTCACTTCCACCAACAACTTCCTACATGTCTTGCCCTTGGAGATACGACTCCATGCAAGTTTGTCATGTTGTGTAATTTTGATTATTGAGTTTCTTTACTTCGCCTACCACTTATAGATCGTCCATCGTGACTTGATTTACCTCTTTGTAATCAAGCAAGCTTTACGAAAAGCTTCACACTTTCCTTTTGTGCACGATCTCAAGAAGCCCAAAAATTCGTCTCCAATCGTTTAGCTCTGATTCCAAATTGTTGAATTTGAATTTACAAAGAAATTATATTATATTTTTATGATGAAACACTCAAGACAATTTTACTATTTAATATGAACACTAACCAAACACACTAGGACACCTCACTAATTATTTCTCTCTCACTCTCTCTCGCACATATGCTGGGCCTCTCTCCTTCACACACACTTCACAAAGTCAACACTCAAACACACATACACACACATACACACACATATATATAACCGTGAATGGCAGTGGAATTGTATCTGGAGAATTCTTTAGTTGATGGTGGCCGGATAATTTCAGCAACTTCTAGTATGGCGGTGATGATAGGATAAAATTAATTTGTTCTCTAATGTTGGCACCTATGGAAAAATCTGGAAAGTTGGTGATGATTCTTCATGTTGACGGTGTGCTGAAACTGATGTGCTTGAAGGACTTCAAGGCACTTCTTTAGCAAGCTCTCCTCCCTTCGGTTCTTTCGGATCTCTACCATGTTGTCCTCCCTCCTCCGCGTCCACCGCCACCGTTTACTTGCTCCGCCTCACCTCTGTTCTCACGTTCGGCCTCAATGATATCGTTTCCACGATTTAGAAACCAGAAAACCTCAATTAAACAATAAATTCAACTTTTATGTAGATACATATCTTTGATAACGACGAAAGGCAGAGAGAGAGAGAGAGAAACATGGGCGAATCCAGCAATTTGGTTCATCTAGGGCGGAGACCGTTGACCGATGACCGATGATCGATGATCATTGATAATCAACAATTGTAATTGTCGAAAATATAATTCGATACATATATAAATGCACTAAAACGTAAAAAGTATAAACATATGAAAATATATTTCAATACAACCCAAAATACTAAAAAAAAAAAATATATAACCCTACTCTGTAACAGTGTACACATGGTTTAATTGAGCCAAAAAACTTCACCATTAATTTTTTTCAGTTATCCCTAATTTCATTAATTGGGCCTTATTTTTAATTGGGGAAAAATTACAACAGACGGCGAGTCGACGACTAGACTTGAAGCTTCCAACGGACCCAGCACGAGCTGCCGCGGGGGTTGGCCAGTTGCTGGGTCCCTTCCTGGAGAGAAAATGATGTTTTTGAATGATTGTGGAATTGGCTGGTGAGGTGATCTCGATTATCAGGTTTCAACAACCGCATGACTAAGAATGGACATGGATTTCGTCTTATTTACTGTAATGCCAATAAATGTTTGCTAGATCAGGACCGCCGAAAAATGATGGTACACTTTGTGGCCTGTTACGAGGTGTGATGAGGGGCCTACTCATGTATGAGTTTAAAGAGTCTACTTATAAATAAATCATTAAATATTTAATGTAAGTTAAATAAACAAATTATCTATTTTAAAATTAAATTAGATTTTTTAAAGTATGGCCAAACACGATTCATCTAAATTAATATTGAATATATATTTTATTTATTGAATGTTGTTTAAAATTTTTATTTAAGATTCAAGAACTTCAACCACAATGATTCGATCAGATCAAGCTCTAAAGGATTACGTTATAACCTTTTGGAGCTCTTCGAGTCATCAACAATTGATCTATCACAATATGTTAAAAATCACGCACACATTTATATTGATCGAGACTTGACTACAAATTTTCAAGGAGTTACGTTTAAGCCTTAAGGTAATGAAAAATTGTATTCTTTTGAAGTTTGATATATACATCTCGATAAGCAAGAAAAAGCCTTTGATGAATTATGGTGATTTAGCAATTATACATTTCTGTGGTACATTAATTGATTAAGTTTTATTGAGGTTGCATCCAGCACTTCATAGACGCTTCGGAAGCTGAGAGATTTCTTATAAATTCAAATTTACACATGTATATTTCTTATTCGTAATTCTTCTACATTTTTCGTTTGATTGGTGGTACACAGGTTTTTGAAGAATCAAGATCCTTAAATTGCTTATAAAGATTTTGCCAATTTATTCTTTAATCAGGTGCTATCTTCAATTTTGTTTTACAATGTTACAAGAATGATTGAATGAACTAACTTTGATATCTATTGAACACAATTTTCTAGAACATATTAATTACGAAAGTTTAATTAGTGAGTTTACTTCTAATAATGTGATATTACATGATTTGTTGCGTTTCAAAGTTTACACGTGGTACTTGTTATTTTTTATTTCAATATTTGCTTATATGGAATTGCATGAAAATGTTAGTGGCTTGGATGGTTCTTTGTTGATGACATATGATTTTTTATGAAGTTCGACAGGTGCTTTTGATCTTTATTTATACTTTTCTTATTCATGTTATGTAAAAATTTTAATAAGATATTTAAATATCATATTTTTGCAATGAAATAATATTATTCAAATATTTTTTAGTTACTTGAAGGGGCACTATTTTAAAACGTCACATGAGGCACCTAAAATCTCAGGACCGGCCGTGCCCCCACTGAAGTGATGCCCAACGGATGGGGTCAAATGATGGTCTCATATCTGTTTTGGCAAATCGGGGAGCTTTTTCAAAATTTTTTGTCCAGACATTGAAGACTATATACCCTCCATGTATGATGAGAGCATCGATGGTTAGTATAACATGTCC
Organism: Fraxinus cuspidata; assembly: GCA_903798385.1. Lineage (NCBI taxonomy): Eukaryota > Viridiplantae > Streptophyta > Magnoliopsida > Lamiales > Oleaceae > Fraxinus > Fraxinus cuspidata. The sequence continues at coordinate 7,612 of CAIGRP010119416.1, forward strand.
TCATGGCCAGAGAAGGGGTGGAAGTCCATGATGTAAAGTCTAAGTCAAGTCCAGGACAGGAAGAACACGTTTTTCTTTGTTAGTGGAAGTTTGGAGCTTCGTCAGAAAGATCTGGAGCCGAACGTCAGGGTATCCCAATGCTATGAACATCAGAGTGAGCCCTTGTTTTGAGTATTCATGGTTAAGTACAATCGTTCACTTTGTTTTACAGTGTGAAACAAGTGGGGACCCAAAACTAACTTTTGTCTCTTGGGGCCATTTTTGTGAATATCCTTCTTATTTTCTATGACAACAAGAACCCAGCAGCTCCCGTGTTCGATCACTAGTACTCGATCCAATACAGACTCACGGATAAATTACTACCACTAGTTTTTTGTGTGTTATTCAGCCCCTATTTGATTTTCCTCAAAAAGGGGTTTTTTTTTACTAAATTTTGATAAAATTGATGAAATATGTTGTTCAATTTAATTCTTGACTTAAAATTATTATTTTATCAACTTTTTTACTATACAAAATAAGGGCTAAATGATAATTATTAACATGTCAATAGAAATATTCGTACTATGAAACATGATAACATAACATTAAAAAGCATCATTAATTCGCACTGATATATAAGATAAATAAACAACTTACCCATATAGCAATAGAAGATCACTTAGGCCCCCACGGGCATGGCGTAGTGGTAAAGTAGGAGGGTTCTTTACGGAGTATAGAAAGTTCGAATCTCCACGGCAACTGAAAGGTAATATTTTATATTGAAATGCAACATCTATGTTGGAAGGCAGATGTCTACAGGGAGGAGAACCACCAAATGTCCGGGTCAAGTTTGTGTAAGTTGTGTCTGCATCTGGATTAACCCGGGTGGCAAACCATGGGGGAAGGTCGCTCTTTAGGATGAGTCAGGCTAAACTTGAACACCTGAGTTAGTAGTGACACTACAAAATAAATAGCACTCACAAAATAATATAACCCAGTAACAAATGATAATTACAGAAATGGGGAAATGAATACTTCAAAACAGTGCGTCTAAAATTCATAGACTGCTTGGCCTGTAAAACGGATATAAATACCAAAACTTAGCATGCCATAAAGAGTTAGACTAATAATAATAATAATAATAATAATCGTACAATTGAGACACATTCGATTTTGTGATAAGTTGTCCAAACAACTGTCAACAGATATTCGACATAACATATACAAAAAACTTCAAGAGTAAGATAAGATAAACTAAATTGATAAAACTTCATCAGTGGAGTGTCGCTGTTTCAACTTTCTTAACACAAGCAACTCCGGCAACCTTCAGATTGCATATAATATGGTTGAACAGCCATGTTGGAATGTGCCACCTTTATGTAAAAAAAATTTGGCATTTCTTTGATCTTCTTGTTCTGTCTTTAAATTATGTGGCATGCATATGGTGGACGATGTCTCACATTAGTTGACTAGACATTAACAATGTTAATTGGATTGGGTGATCAAATCAAGCAATCTCTTCTTGGACTTGGACCCAGTCTACTAAACTTACCTTGGTCCATTTTCCTCCCTATATACAAGGTAATCTATTACAAGGTATGTACTCTAAACCCTAGCAAAATCAACTCTCTCCCATTTGTCTTTCACTCATTCTTTGTTCCGTTCTCACAATTAATTTGACCGTAGGAGTGAGACGGTCGTCAATTTTTTTTTCTGGGACTGTCCTTTGCGCTCTAACTATGTGTTCCAATGTGCAAGTGACGAATATGCGGATGATAAGGTAATCGAGATTCTATTGACCACTTAATCGAAAAGATTTTGAGGTCAACACTACCTATGAAAGAAATATTTGCATACTTGACAACAAATATGTCACAATCTACAATAACCACAAATTAATTGAAAAATTAATTTAAAAAATTGAAAATTGGTACACATACTAAAAATTGAAATCTATAGTGATTAACAAAAATAAGGTCATTTGAGTTAGAGACATGCTCTTATTAAGATGGTGAGAAATTGAGCAATTTCAGAATGAGCTAAGTATATAATATACGAAGATGATTATAAAAAGAATTTTGTTTTAAGAATAGAATAAGCTTATCAATAATTTTTAATAAAAACTTTTTTTTTTCAAATTAGTATGTAATCCTCACCCAAATCAGGAAAGATGAGATTACATCCTAGAAAATTAGGCAAAAACTTTTATGAATTTGAAAATTAATCAAAAACTAATGATCGTATATAATTAGAAAAAGTAAAATATGCAATATGATATTGTTTTAGTGAGACTTGAAAGTGATTTGGTTAGAGCAAGATATTTGTCTCTTGTTGAGGAGGAGACCATGGTCCTCACCCAATTGTCCCAATTGGTATTGGTATAATCAAATTTAAGATATTATTTAATATGTTTATATAATATAACGAAATAAAATTATGTTTTTATCAATAACTTTCTATTAAAACCAAACTAATTAGCTTTAAAAAGTCAAAATAATATTAGAAAACCACAAAATCCACCTCACGGTCCATTCAATGTAAAGTCCATTGTTTAAATAATAAGTTGATCCACTACTCTCTTATTCTGACCACTTGGCTCATATTAGATATGAAAAGTACCACATAATTATATCTACATTTCATGTCCACCCTTTGGTTTTTCTAGTGCTTTGTTAATATCTTCGATTCTCAATTTTTTAGCTTATCTTTGTCCTTTTCCAAAGTTCAAATGGTTTGTATCAAATGGATGAAAAATGTTCCAAATGAATTCTTGGTGGGTAAATTTACATCAGATGCTATTGATTCCATATTCATCGAAAAATATTTGCTACATATTTTCCTATTTTAGCTTGAACGTTTATTTCTCATTGATGGAATACTTGAAGACCATGTCCAGATTTTTGGCAGCAGATGTTTTTAAAGCCCTTAGCCATGTTTGGTAGAGTAGAATGGACAAAAAAAAGGTTCAAAATCTTATCCATTGAGTCGACAGATTGTGGAGCATCATCAGACGGCAGCTACTCAACATTCTCCTCCTGCCAATATGTTTCAAGTATCTTCCCGGCCTGTTCGCGTATTTTACTGTTGTCATGAGTCTGGAGGTTCTTAATCTTCTGTAGGCCCCCAGCATCAGCAATCATCTGAGCAAAGACATTCACATCTTCGGTGTTACCTTGGTTCTTCTCAGCTTCTCCAACCTTCAGAATGTTCTCAAGGCTTTCCAAGCAGATTTTTATGACATGCGCTTCGTTGGGATTAACTAGAAGATCGCACATTGGCTCTATACAACCCTCGTGCACCAGGAACCTGCCACAGTTGAAGCATTAATACTCGAACTAAATGTACAATAAGCTACGAGAATATGACAACAGCTATGAAGAATTTACTTGATTTGCTCATTAGTTCCCTTAGTCGTGGCATTATAGATAGCCTCAGCAGCAGCATTAAAAAGATCAGCATCTTGAAGCAGTGGGAGAAGAGGTGAAATAATACCAGCCTCAATCACAGCCTGTGTATTTGTTGGATAAATTGGTGCATTATATTCCAATCACTATAATACATGCATGATTTTATTTGCTATTGACATGCAAATTATCGAATAATATTTTGACTTACTGAAATCAAGATGGGTGGATGAAAAGTAATTAGAATGAAAATTTACTAACATATAGGAAATATATGAATGCAAATCTCCTTAACACGGATTTCGCCCCCTACGCTGATACTAATAAGATCAAATTGAGATCTGTCTCCCAAAATACAGATCTTCTTTCAAAATTGTTATAGCATAAAATTAATTTTATCGGAAGAACCAACACTTGATTATACTCTTCTAAAACGGAAGATATTGAATACTAAATATCGAACAGAAAACACAAAAAGTAATTAGAAAATTATTTTGATAGAATTTGGAGAAGGAAAGAATTAGAAATTAATTATTTGGAATAGATTCGAACCGAAGAAAATGAATTAAGAGGATCCAATTTATAGATTTCATGTATGTCACATCTTTTGGCACTAATTATTTTAAGCATTAAATCTCATCATTTCAAGATTGATGTTCTAGGTCATACGTTTATCAAAGGTCATTACTCCTTGTTACGCATATTTGGCACTTGAAGAGTCGCACTCTATCGATGCACCTATTAGAGATTTTTTTTTTTCAATTCACTCATTTTAATCTTTTTATATATCCTTAAATTCCAACAATTCCTCACATGAATGGAAGAGTCGACTCAGAACAAGAAAGACGAAAAAGAGTACAACTGAAATATAATGCACTAGGATCGGTAACTTTTGCTTTGAATCTTCCTTAGTAAAAATCCATCGAACTCACTCGGCTAATAAGTAAATGCAACGTTTTAACCATTATTGAAAGTTTAAACAATAGATCGAACACATTATATCTCATATCAAACTTTGATTATCTATTGTGTTCATTATTTTGACCCTAAACCTTCTTGGTTCTACAAGTGCGTTAGAGAATTTGCACAAGTAAAAGTCGCATAGAACTGGCCAAGTTGGTGATGTTCTGTAATTAGAGAAGTGTAAATAAATTTCACTACTAATGCATGCATCTCTTTAACTAGAACGAGTAGAGAATTAGAATCCAAATGCTTCATTATCTTTTTAGTTTACCAAGAAATCGTAGAAAATTTAAAGAGAAAGTTCTTTCACATACTTTTCAATATACAGAACATATCTACAATATCGATTCCAGAATTAAGAATATGTTCTCATCATGCAATTAATACAACGTTTAAGTAAACTAGTATTATGTATGAACAATGCATAATAAAGTAATTGAGTAATATGAAAGAATAATGCACGAATAACAAAGTCAAGAAGCAAACACAAACTAAACTAGTGCATCCACGTGAACCGATTTTGACCATCAGTATATAAATTAGCATGAAAATCCGTCTTAAGATTGTTCGATAAATTAGTGCATAATTATATTCACATGCATGATTTAAGTTGCTATTGACATCCAAATTATCGAATAATATTTTGACTTACGGAAATCAAAATACGTACATGAAAAATAAGTAAAACGATGACTCACTGACATTTAGGAAAATACAAAAATTGGGAGGAGTTGAAATAAAGCAAGACATGCGAATACAAATCTCTTTAAGATAGATTTCACCTCCTACACTGGGCTAATAGGATCAAATTGACGTTTGTCTCCTAAGATACAATGCTTCTTTTAAAATTAATGTAGTTTATCGGACTCACCAACACTTGACTATACTCTTTAATTATGAATGCATAGAGTAATGCCAAGGCAAAAACATTTCAATAGTAATCTGCATACCTGAATATGATCCTTAGTCCATCCAATGATATTTGAAATGATATAACAAGTGATCTGCTCGCCATATTTATCCCAACCTAGTGTCAACGCTTCACCCAGGCGAGGAAGAGACCCATTATCAATGATAAACTGGAAATCATTCAACAGAAGCAAGTTTGTAAAAAAGGTAAACATTGCTTGACGTCCTTAATTACAGGGTTAGCATTGGATTTCTTATTAGAGCTCTTAAAAATTGGTCAAATATTATAAGGGTTAATTTCTCAGGATTATACTTTGGCATTTGCAAATTCGATTAATGAGTTTCAAATAGTTTTTGGATTCCAAACCTGAACATATATGGATCATGAGTATGACAAAAACAATGAGGACTGAAGACTCTATTTAGCAATAGAAGCAACGCAATTTTGGCTTCATTGACAAGGACCCCATCTCCACCTAAGGTAAATATAATACAAAATGACTGTTAAGTATGTAGACCATCGGAATTGCTAAAAGACAAAATGGCCTACAAGAGTTGGTTGTGAAATATAGTAGACATTTGACGGACTACCATAGTGGGAACTACACTCTGTTCAATCAGGATGTTGATGTGGATGTTATCACGTGAAATGCTTGCTATAGCCCTCGCTGCCGCAAGCTAAGAAAGTGAATAACTCAATTTATTTAGCAGTTGAAACACATGAAATAAACAGGAGAAGCAATTGAAAGCACAAATTTAAACCTGAAGCTTCGGGTAATCATCTCTATCAAGAAACTCGAGGAGTCGAGGAACAATTCTGGCTATGAATTCCTCCGATGGTGGATTTATGTCTCCGGACTCTAATTAATTGAAAGCAAATGGAATCAGAGATAGAAGATAAAATAGCTTAAACAGTAATAAGATTTATATCAAATTAATTGGCTTCAAGAGAAGTAAATTAATCGATTACCAAAAAGAAACTCTCTTAGCTCAATACAGGCCCTGATTTGCAGTTCTTCGTCATTTG
>CAIGRP010119420.1:0-40571 GCA_903798385.1 Fraxinus cuspidata
AATTGCTCAATTAATTTTTTTAACGGGTAATCGGTTCGGGGCGGGGTACCGTCGCTAAATACCATACTCGCCCCACCACGAATCGGGTCATTAAAATCAAAACCATAACCACCTATTACACCATCGGTTCGATTTTTTTCGCCCCATTCGGTTCGGTTATCCACGATTTTCGATTTTAACAATTCGAATTGCCGTCCCTATATCTGGTACGTGTTATAAATTCAGTATTTGTTGTAAATCCTGTATTCATTCACGAATATTCTGTATAACAAACTTAAAACAAATTCGTCATCTCACCGTAGGTGTTTGAAATTTAATTTAAGCGTTTTTTGTAACTGAAGTGGAGATTTAAATGGTGTAATTTAAAGGGTGTCTAAATATTCATTACTTGAAACAATCTAATTTTATTTTTGCCATTGTTCTATTGTGGAATTACAAAAATTATAACGGTTATTGTGCAAGACACGATCCACATTAGTTTTCTAAAAATCACTTTTCACAAAATATATTCTAAAAAAATCATCAATGCGAGGGAGCATGACCATTGATTTTGAGATAAATTTCATTCATGTTCACTACAGTATCAATTACGTAACTGTATTTTAATTTTGTTCAATCGAATATCTATACCTCAATATAATTTCAATCATATAACTACATCTTAATTGTCACTTATTTCATTGCTTTACATAAGTGGTGATAAATGGCATTACTCGTTCAATTAAGGTAACTTTATCGAATTTCATTAATCATAATAGATAACATTGCAATTTCACATGTAAACATTACTAACCTAAAGTACAACTTCATTTAAACAAATGATGGCGTTATTTAGGGTAGGTTTGATTATTAACATGAAATTTGCATGGAAAAAAAAAAGACAATTCCGTTGTCTAGAACTTATTTATATGAAAATTATTAGTTAAATATGTTTGACTGAGATATATTATATTTATCCATTTTTTATTAGTGGTTAAATAAGAGAGTGTGAGTTACTTGAAAAATAAAAACAATCACTCCCTAAAGAGAATGTTTTTCTTATTTTTTAGGACAATATAGTCACGTGATCAAAAGTTGAAAAATATCTTTTTATGGAAAATATTATCAATCAAACACCCAAAAAATAAGAATTTGGATGAAAAAATAAAGCTCATCAAACACATGACAATTGTGTCATCGATTTCTGTCAATTCAAATAATAAAATTAGATGGAGTTACAATAATGGTTCGTTCATTTTTCACCATTTCAATAATACCAAAAATTGGTAAGAGAACGGGAGAGAGATGAGATGTGATAGGCTGTTCCAAAATATTCGAGTCTAGACACACCTAAATGGTTAAGATTTGAAACGTTTGGTTAGCCTAAGATTTGGTCTCAAGATCGTACGAGAGAGACAGAATTGGTGAAAAAGGCAAGAAAGATTCATATTTACTCAATTTTTCATCGAAATACCTACCGAATGCACGAGCAAGGAATATCTAACACAGTTTCTTATCCACTTCACCCTTTCACTTTTCCCATGGATTTTCACAGTCAGCAAATGAAGAATCAACACTTTCAGTTTGAATGATTATTAGTTTTTAGCTTAAAATAACAATCAATCCAGAAGTAATGTTTTACTTATATACATGTTGGGTGCCAAGTCCTGGCATGAAAATTATCCAAAGGCCATAGCAATTCTACACATATATAATCAACAAACCAGTTGGCAACCGAGTGAAAATCAGACTATCAGCAGCCGATCACAGAGTTAAGAGATATATGCTTTGATAACGTCCGTAAAGTTGCAAACCAGACCAGTTCGCGGGCACGTGATTTTACCATTATTTTTCCTTGCCATGTCTTCGAGAGCCTGCATATAGAAACCACATTTAGTATGCAAACATGCTCACACAAAACCTAGTATTCGGAACAGTGAAGACCTTGGTGCTGTAGACGTAGCCATTGGGCAAGACGAGTGGTGGATTCTCAGTATCCATTAGTTCTTTACTTATGTAACAAACAAGTTTCGAATGATGCTGCTTTGAATATGGTAGTGGCTGCGCTAATCTGCGGAAGCTCTCCTGTGACAGAGGATCCTCCTTTGTGCAATCATCTTCAAAACAAAATCTGAATCATGTTGTCAAGGTAAAAGATTGGACAAAGACAGACATGGAAATTACTCGATCAAACACATGGAACCATTATGCACATACTTCAGAAGAGAGCAACATGATGTTTGGCTAATCTTAATATTAAAATTAAAAGTTACTTCTAAATAACTTTTTGTTTCACACCTAGAGCGTGTTTATCTTTTAAGCTTAGACACACACTATTAGATAATTTGTTCTTTCCTTATTTAATTTTTTTTTTTTTTTAAAGGTTACTTATTTTGCAAGTAAATCTTACCTTATTATCCAACTTTGACCAATAAAAAATTATTACAATTAAAACTTATTCATAAGTAAACTTTTTAAGCTTAGACAAATATGCTCTTCATTTAAAAAGATTTAAAAAAAATGGAAGGAAAAAAAAAGGGGAGATAAAATTGGCGTACAAGACTGCTGCCAGCTCTAGTAGAGTAAAAGATTGAATTCACTTCAATAATTTGAATCCTCATTATTTTGAAAACTGAATCTTTGACAAAAATAGCAGAAGCCATCATAATAACCAAATTTCCTGATATTTTAGTATAGGAATACTTGAAAATTTAGTAGTATATGGGTATAAGGCGAAGAATCAGAGAGTAAGGATACGGAGTTTTAAGAGCTGACAAGCCCGCTTGCAGATATATGTTCAACAAAGGCTCAAGGGTCATTCCATACAATCTGCAAAACTCTTGCTTAAATTGGTCGACTAGGTAATCCCATTGCTTTTCTTCAAATAAAACCTGAAAAAAGATAATCACGAAGATCAGCTAAACACGAAGATCGGCATATCCTTTTGGTAAATCCTCAGTTCCAACAGGGGAATGGAGACACATATTATTAGCATTAATTCAAAACATTGGTCTCAGTCAATTGCACCGTAGGAATTGCTCGACAGAATCTCAACTATTCAGAGAATTTGAAGATATCAGGTTGCATCATAAATTTCATCAACCAATTATATATCGGGTATATTACTAAATTATCCTTTTGAAATTATCCCATCGGTCTAATCATTTTCTACATAAAACCATGCCAATTATTCTGGCCACTGACCCTTGACATAAATTGCTTTCACAATTACATCATGTAGCTTTTGGATGGAAACACAATAAATCTCTTGAAAAGACTACTACAAACAAAAACCAGTATTTTTGTGCCTGCAACCAATTCTTCAACAACAAACAAATGTGCAAGATTAAGTTCTCAAGGATTGATGATAAATTAAGTAACACTGTAATAATTACAGATACAGTCTGTACAATTGATTACACAGTAGAAAAATTTAAGTCAGAGGGGTAATGAAATCATTGAAATGTGTTCACCTTGTATTTAGCACATTCAGTATTACTTCTGAAAGCAAGTGTTGCCATTACTCGCTGCAATTCTTTCATATGTGTAGCTCCCCAAGGTGACAGATGCTTCTGGGCATATGTTATAGCTCGCAGGTTATTTTCAGCTCGTACCAACTCTATGAACTCTTGCAGCCTCAACTGGAACTCAAATTTGCTCTGCAAAAGCATCAAGTATTATACAGGTTTGACATGCATTGTACAGAAAACTATAAATCAATCAATACAGTGAATTTGCTATCCTACCAATTCATAATATGGTTTCACAAACTTCTCACAAGTCTTTTATAATGAACCCAAAATGGTGAAAATCTAAAGTTAAAATAAATAAGCTAATATTATTTATTGAGTATTATACCTCGACGAAGATATGTCTTCTAATCATTCACTGTGCCTAGCTTAACGAATTAGATTATTGTGCACATCCATGCAAAATAAGTCAAAAAAACATGATCTTGACACAGCCAATGGAAAAACAACCCCGCTATTTTTATTCAATAATAAACCAATCTTCATTCTTTCCTGGGGGAGGGGTTCTTAACAAAATAACAATGAAGAAACAAACAAAACCTTGTTCCCAATGAAGGAGGTTATTAATCATATGCAGTGTGCACAAACATCAAATATATGACGAATACAAGAAGTGAAATGTCACAAGAAGGCATTGTAAAAACCTATACTGTCGAATTATGCCGCATTATATCCTTCCTCGCTCTTTCACTTCCCACCCCCCCACCCCCCAATTTCTCTCTCTATTGCATCCATTCTGAATCCATGCTTATTTATTAAAACACATAATCCTCAGATAATTTCAAATGTTAAGTAATTCTATTTTTCGGATTAAGTGGATACTCTGTGTTTTCATTAGTTTTATCTCTTTTTTATAAAGAATAAAAAGATGGCAATAACTAAAATTAGTGATGGACATTGCACCCTAAAATAGGAGATTTCATCCCTAATGAGGGAGATTATATTACTAATGGTTGAGATTTTACATGGAGATTACCATTCAGAAACACGCACTTACATTAGACATGAACCTTAGAAGACAGAAACAAACCAAAGACTGGCATTGAAAAGTAAGCCTGGGATTGTGTAAAAAGGGGTGTTCATAAATGGATTCCCCTCATAAATTATAACCCACAAAGATTATTGCGAACTAAATGCGTCACGAGCACTTCAGACAAGGAAAAATGATGGCCAGGACCACCAGGTAAAATAACATTTTTTTAGAGAAGACTTTTATTGCTTATTTTTTTAGCTTAGCAAGTGTTTATAAGCACTTAAATTAAAAGTACAATTATAAAATCCCAGAGATGTATTTGTATATTGTAGCTATTGTGTTGAATTGTGACTGAATGAAAGAAAATTATAGATAGTTGGCCAGCTTTCAAGAGACTGCCTCTCTCCTCTATTAATACCCTATTTCTGCCTAAATGAAATGAACACCCCACCCGCTATTTATAGTTAGAAGCCCGTACAATTATTCTACTAAATCCCCATTGCACCCCTCCCTTACTTTAACTAACTAAATGGAAATATTCGTGCGCTTCCTTTGGGACCTATCATACTCCCTTGTCGACGAGAGAAGGTACAAACTTTTTTTGATTAACTTGCAAAATTGCCCTATCGAAAATGGTCCATGTGCGCAATACACATGGCAGGAAGTTAACAATCACTTCAACAGCGAAATAATCTGCTAGTAATTTAATTGATACTAAAGCAGTTTTGGAGAAGGAACATCTACAGTTCAACTTGAGTTGGTAATTAGCATGAGTAACTCATTAACAGTAAAAATTGCTTATAAGCACTTACTGCTGATAAGATATCGCAAACACCTCACTTGGAGCTTATCAAAGCATAACCAATTCTCTATGAGCATCTTGACATGAACCTTTGAACACTAATATTAGCATCAAAAAATCTTCAGATCCCTCCCACATGTAACTAGCAAATAAATTTTCAGAAATAAGACATTATTTCAGTTTACAACATTGAGTGCGGCAAAGATGGCCTTGAGCAACTGATGCAAAGCATGACTTGAACATAAGGGTGTGGCCTAGTTCGTAAGGGGTACTTCGAAATAAATGCCCAAAAGAATAGTGCTTAGGGTGGATCCCTGGTCCTCATTTTAGATGATAAAGGATTTGGTTTCAACTCTCCCACTAGCCGTAACTTTCGGGAAAAATAGATACATCTCCCTACATCAATTAGTATCAAAACTGAAGATCTCTTGTACAACCCTCTTAAGGAGGGGAGCATCACTTGACCATGAGGGTGGGAATATTTGTAAGAGATACTTCGAAGTAAAACCCTAGATGAATAGTGCTTCGGTGGATTCCTCAGCCTATCCTAAGTGATTAAAGGGTTTGATTATGCTTCTCCAGTAGCAATAGCTTTAAGGAAAAGTGGTGGCATCTCCCTACATTAGCAACCTAGCTCATGGAAAGTGGACTCATTTCTTAAGATAGCTAAGACATATTTATGCATCATAATGCCCATATTCGCCTCATAAATGCCTTCATGGTGCAATGACTTTTTCCGTACAATAATCTTAGAGTGCGCTTAATTGCGAGCATTGAATTTGTATGGAAAGAAAATAAATTGTAAACAATTCAATTGCTTAGAACTTATTTGTATAAAATTATTAATTTAATATATTTGATTAATTTAATTTTCAGTATAGAAAATATTATACTTGTTCTTTTTTATTGGTGTTAGATGAGAGAGGGAAAGAAAGAGTGAATTACCTGGAAAATAAAAATCACGCATCTCTAAAGAAAATATTTTCCTTATTTTTTAGGAAAATATGGTTACATGATCAAAAGTTGGAAAAATTGTCAATCACACACCCTAGAAGTAATAATTTGGGTGGAAAAATAACATTTTCCGCTAAAATTAAACACACTCTTAGTAGAAATATTTTAAATAGAAATGCTCTTACTAATTGAACCGATGATAAAGTTGAGAAAAATCTGAGCATTAGTTGGAAAAGTACTTATTCAACTTTTTTTGTACATATGTATGCAGGCTTGTAGCTATCACTAATTTAACATCACAATATCTAACATATGAGTTTGATAACGTGGATGTGGCCTGCAAGAAACACATTCTATAATATATTGCTCAAGCGTCAATACCAGGCTTCATGGACAAGTGAGAACAATTTTATACTGACACATAAAAAATGTTACCAATGGATGGGTATTTCCTTTTTATTACTCGGGTTGAAATATTAAGTACTCGTGAAATTAATAAAACACATTCCAGAAATTCCATCGTTACCCTTCGAAAAAGTAGCAACAATAGTCACATTTTTCACAACTTCACTAACTAAATTATGATATTGTGCAAATTATACATGAGATCTCTGCTTTGACGTGATTCAATTAATACACTGAGAAAGGGAAAAAGTAGCAAAGAACTGTCACCTGAGTTAATTTATAGTGAGCTAGGACCAAGAGGGGGGGGGGAGAGAGAGAGAGAGAGAAACCTTCGACTTCTTCAGCCTAGATTTATTGTCAGCACACCAGGCCAGAGCTGGGGCCACCTCCTTCCCTTGAAGAGCAACAATAACCTTTTTTGCTTCATGAAAAACATCTATATCAACAAGATCCTGGAGTAGATAGATCAAAGAACATTTAAATGCCAGCCTTTTGGTGTAACAGCAGTATGAGGACCATTAAGGAATAAATTAGACAAAACTCCTTCGTTGCATGATTGTCTATTTTTCTAAATTCAAACAGTTGTTCATAGCAGAAGAACCAGAGTACTAGGAATAATATATGACATAGACATACTTCCAAGCAACAATAATATGCTAGTCATATCTCAGACGAAATAAAAGATAACGAAATCAGTCAAATTTAAGGTTGGTAAGTGAGAGATGAGATACATAACTCATTTCTTGATTGGGGAAAAATGCATAACAAAATCACAAGATGACTAGACCACCACTCAAAGAAAAATTGATAATGTTGCCTACAGAATTACCTGAATATTGCTGCTCTCTGCAAGCTTTGCAGCAGTTTCGTAGTATGACATACGCAACATGTAATCCACCAGTACCCGCTTCAAGCGGGTGCTATTCCACTCTGACAAATTCTCGACATCTGCAGAGTCTAGATGGTCTAACCTAGCTCGGCATTTCTGTGCTTGCAAGTGTTCTGTCCGACTCCCCTCTTCCAACTGATTCACAATAGAAGTACATTACTATTCTCTATATGTAAATAATTTGAATGAATTCAAACCGTTCCCTTCCCTGAACCTTCTTTACGAAATTTTGATTTTGTCAATTCAGTTCACCTTTTAAAGTATAAACCAAAACTGAAATCTTACGCTTTTCCATTGAATGTTAGTTTAAAGAAAGCCACTATTGTTATCCTAATATGTAAACATGATTTTGCCTTTATTATTCTTTTCTTGACCGGAAACAAATAAGCAAAAGCCAATAAGAACATAGAAAAAAAAGGAATGCAATTTGAGGATTCTTCATACAAGTAAACAGAGAGTATTATACATTTCTTCTGACTTATCCTAAAAATTGAACATGATTTGATTTACTATTCTTTTCTTGCCCAGAAACATAAAACCAAAAACCCAAAAAGAATATGGAAAACAAAGAGCAATTTGAGAATTGTACATACACGTAAACAAATTGTACCATACCTTCCTTTTGAGGCCCTGTAATCTGGATACAAGAGAATTTAGTTGGAGAACAGCGTCGTCGCAGGAGAGATCAGAATCGGCGGCCATGGATACGCCAGAGATGACGGAGGATACCTCTTTCTCGACGATACGATGGTTGGCGCGGATCGTCTTCTTGTAGTGCTCGAAGGGAACGCGGAGGAACTGATGTTCCAGTTTCAAGGACTCGGTCAGTTGGCCAATCTTTGATGATGGAGTTGTGGTGGCGGCAGCACCAGTGCCAGCGGCAGGAGCGGCGCCGGTGTTGTTGCCGTTGGGGAGTTGCGGGTCAGTTTCCATTGATGATGACATCTTTCTTTATTATTCTACTGCAACAGTGGATATAGATCCGGAAATGGTGAAGATAATGGGAAGTGAATAGCTGTGTAATTGGAAGCTCTTATACGGCGTCGCAGACCGAGTTTTTTCTTGAGAAATTTGTCAAGGGACCAATTTGGGGAGGAAAAATACTTGGCCAAGCTATAAAAATTAAAAAGTAAAATTACTTTTCTAAGAAATAAGTAAACTTGTTAAAAAAAAAATAAGTTTTGAAACGAAAATAATTGGAAAAAGTAATCGTAACTAATATAAAAGAGGTCGAGGGTTGACATCATTCTTATTTCACGGCAATGTGGTGATTTCTAGGTTTTCTTGACTTTATAGGGTTTGTATGAAAAAGAATTTCCCCCACTTCTTTTCTCATGCTCCTACATTTCAAGGTATCGCGGTCGTATACCTGATGGTATCTACAATACTTGATCAAAGATGAGGCTTTCTCTTCACCTAGATAACGATTTGAGCTGAGCCCCCACCATGCAATTCCCTTGGGACGCTCGCATACTCTCCAGTCATGTAATGGCAATGTAGTATCCTGGAGCCCTCATGATCCTCCAATTCACCATAAGAGCTTTTTCCTTGTTTCTTGTTCGCACATTTCTTTCGTTCATCCTTAGCTTCCTGCTCTCGCCCCCATCTTCTTGGAGGGGCAACTTCAATGCTTCCCAACCTACGAGACAATTGGTTTTCTTGTGCAGGTCAATCATTTAATAGAAGTACCGCAGCGTGAGTTTACTTAGTAACAAGCACTCGACTCTTCTTTCACTCCAATATTCTCTATAAGAGGAAAATGTGAATAGGTCTAGTGCATTAAGAACTGCCTCATGGCAGTGTTTTCCATCGTCAACACATTGTGGATTAGCCGTCGTTGACCACAGCTTGAATTAATTGAACCATCCTCATTGAAGACCTCCAACCATGCCTTCCTTGGACTTTCTTCCATGTTGGAAAAATTGGACTTTGATTTTCATCCAAATTGTTGTGGAGCTTTACAAATCCTCCTCCACTTTCTCCATCATCTCCAACAAACTAACCCTAGAAGCAGAACCCTTTAATAATCCAACCCCACAAATCCTCATCCATTGTCGGTGTCTTATCATGACTCTGATACCACTCCACTTACCAAAGCCACACACTACCACACCAAAATCTTGTTCCTGAGACACCCTATGACCCCCTTCTGCTTCCCAAAAGATAATTGTAATGTATATCGAGCTCACGGTCGAGGACGCTGATAAGTGTATTTTATACACTTATTCGGGACTTAAAATAACGATATTTGATAGTTTTTTAAATAATATATATTCTAAACTGTTGTATTTTATGTTATATAGGTAAAACTCAATGGTTGAATGAGAAATCGAAAGAAAGAAACGAAAATTGGTAAAAATGAGCAAAATCCAAAGTTTAAGAACCAAATTATAATTATTCAATAGTTGATTCAGACATAAGAAGATACTTTGAAGATTTTTAGAAGATAATTGAATGGAATTAGAACTCAAAAATGAATGGAATGTGATCAAAATATTATCAAAATCAATTTTCAATCGCACAAGTTATATTCCTGATTTTTAGTTGAATATTGATATCCATTTTTTGGCATAGTAAATGTCCAAATTGGAAAAATTCTACTTCTTGAAATATTGTAGTCATTTGAGTTATATTTCCAATGCACTTTGAATTGCTTCAATCGGATATCTGGAGAGAAAGTTATGGCCAAAATACTAACTGCTATGTAGAAACAAAAAATTCGTGAGCAAAGTCAAATTTTCTTATACTATTGAAACTCTTTTGAAAACCAATTTGAACGTGATTTTCAACCAATTTTCTACTCCTAAAAATACCTAACAACAAAATACATATTGAAGATATCGCATATACATGTTATACTTTAATATTCATCAATCATTATCATCAAATGAAGAAAATTCATAGTTTTTGGGATAAAGTTGAATGGGATTTGCAAGAATTCAATCAAGTGAAAATTCAAACCTGATTTATGGGCAAAGAAGAGAAGGAGCAAGTGGAATTTATCAAGAATCATTGAAGAGATTCAAAATTTCAAGATTAATCTTCATCTTCTCAATTTATCAAAAATTCGGATTATGTCTTTTCACTTAAATATGATTTTTTATAATTTAAACATGTTAGGCTAATTTTATACATTGATAGGATGAAATGAATCCTTGTTATGATATTTTAGTTTTTAATTAATTATTTTGACTTTAATTTGATTTGATTTAT
Source organism: Fraxinus cuspidata (assembly GCA_903798385.1). Lineage (NCBI taxonomy): Eukaryota > Viridiplantae > Streptophyta > Magnoliopsida > Lamiales > Oleaceae > Fraxinus > Fraxinus cuspidata. Next base: position 10,746 of record CAIGRP010119420.1, read on the forward strand.
GAATGTTTATTATCGTTTTATCGTTCTTTTCAATTGTTTGATCACCAATTAAATTGTTAGTGGATTTTATTATTACCGAGAGAGAAATAGGGTTTGAGCACATTATAATAAACATTGTAAGGTTCGATAGATGATAGAGATTTACATCTATACTTTATATGGTTTCAATATATGTTCTTGTACTTGTTAATGCATTTATCATGTTTGCATCTTTTATGAGGAGATAGAATGGTCACATGAGGGAATAGATTTGATCACTATCGAAATAGACTTTCAATTAAATTAGGAATATTAACCAACGTGAATGATTTCAAATTGTCTCTTTAATCGTTACACTAAAACTGAAATGATAAGGAGGGTTCGACATCTTAGCAATGCATCTCACATATTTGAAAAACACATTTACTTACTTTATTAGTTTAATTGATAATTTATATGTTATGGTGCATTTGAGCCACATTATTTTGGAAAAATGTATTTTGAAATAGTAGATTGATGGAGAATGTGTGGTTGAAAAATAAGGAAAATTTATTGATATGATGAAAAATGTTATTTTATAAAAGAATGTGTGGTTGAAAATGAGTAGAAGAATGATAATGAAAATTTTAATATGGCTCAAACAGGGGCTTAGTATAGAAAAATCACAAAATTTGTTTGCTATTCGATTAAATTTGCAATTAATTTTAACTCGATCAAACACATAGTTCACATGGGTTCAACGCTTTATTCATCATTATATTATTCGATCACGATCATATGCACTTGCGAATTTTCAAAGGATCGGATGCAAGGCAAAAAAAATTTCAAGAATCGAAATAAATGCATTGAAATTATACTCACCAATGATGCTTCCATTACTGTTAAATTATACTCACCGATGATGCTTCCATTACTGTTATCTTGCTTTCGTGCAAGTTCATACGGGTCTTTAAATGACACTTTGACTTTTCCAATGTACAAAAGGTGATTGTGAGGAGGAAATTTTGATAATTTGTAAAATGGGTTTTTGAATTCGGGATTAAACGTGCAAAATTAGGGGATATTGAGGAATGAATTCTCAAAATTGTAGGTTTTCGATGGCGATTTGAAGTGGTGGCAATTAAAGTGCGGCATTGTGTGGGTGGGAGGCAATGGCTGATCGGTCGACGATTGGGTAGGTTTTCTAGTTTAGTTTCTAGGGGGTGGAGTGGGAGTGGGGCGTTAAACAAAAAGGTTTCAGTTTTTATTTTCCATTTTTCTTTTTTTATACGAGATATCTAAAGTTACTATTTTATTCTTATTGAAATAGTTAATAAAGTAGAGAAGCCTATCTTTTTTGTCAATTAATGGCGGTTTGAATGAATTCCATCCATTTGTCCTTCAATTACACACACTTGAAAAATTAGAATATCAAGTGCAATATATGAAAAGTTATGGTGAAATCTACAAATATTTGGGGACAGTGGTTGAAATCATCCCATTCTTAATTATAAATTGATTATTTTTCCGTAGATGGGGGGGCGGGGGGGGGGAGAGAATTTTTTTATTTTTTATTTTTATCAAGAATCATTGTTCATAGAAAGGAAGAACAAATAGAAATAATGAAGTTACAAAATATATAAATTGAAAGGGTTTTTTCTTTTGTGAAAATCTTCCAAACTCTTGCAGTAAATGAGAGATAAAATATGAGATTTTATATTTTTACTTTCTAAGCAAGGGCGGATTGGAGGGACTGGACCGGGCTGTAGCCCTATCCAGGTCCAACCCAAATCCAGGTTAGTAGGTTTTTTTTTTTTTGGTACACCCATTATGTTTTTTAAATCCATTCCAACTACACCCATTATGTTTTTTAAAACCCAAAAGTCCAATCCAATTTTTTTTATAACCCAACCCAACCCAAATATCATTATATCAAATTCTCATTCATTGTTTGGAATCGCCATTTCTTCAAGACTTCAAAGATCAGCCCTAAAATTGAAATGAAGCAATTCTTACATACGTCATACCTCAAATCTCTATCGAGTAAGGTTTTTGAAATAGATTATTTATTTTAGTTGATTGTTCATTTTTTGGCAAAAAATTTTGAATTTTGAATTTAGTCATCTTTCTTCTCTTTTAACTGTCTGGACTATTTTCATTCTATTGCAGTTGAAGAATTTATTTATTTATTTATTTTTTTGTGGTTGAAGATTTCTTTTTCTACATTCTTAGGGTTTTATATGTAGTTTAATTTGTTTGCTTGTTGTGTTGTTTCTTTAAAAATAGATTCACAATTTTACATGTTACTGCAAAATATCATATATTATTAATTTATTAGACTGATGGTGTTCTAAAATTTCACTATTGAACTCTCGTAAGGAATTATAAGTATTTATGCTTTGTCTAATGGAATGAATAAGTTAATTACAAAGATTGTAGAATCCAGTAAAAGAGTAAAAGAAAAACTTCAGCTCATTTCTGGCATGTTTCTTACGCCAAATTGTTCAGATGCTTACGTGCTGCTTTTCAATTGCAAAGAAAGTAGTAGTAAATTAGGTTCCTTTGATGCTTCATTAGATGCAACCTGAAAATTACAAATTTCTAATAACTATTGCAATATTCCTCAAACAATTTAGTTATGGAAAAGATATTGAAGATAACATATTTATCCTTCAAGTATATTCTGCCATAGTTACTATTTTGCATGCCTTAGATTTGGGGTTACACTGTTATTCATCTTATTTGATTTGAAAGTTGAAACAACGGAAAATTGGAAATGGAATGATTTTGGCTTGGTTTTTACTTTTTATTAATGTAGGTGGAATGATTTGAAATTTGAATCACTGTGTAGAGTTGCCTTTTTTCAGTAATATTCCAATTTCTAATTGACTAGTCTCAATTTTTTTCTTTCTACTATTTTCAGTCTTTATAAATTGAAGCTCAACCTTTATCAAAGAGAATAAAGACGATATTTTCATTCTTCAAAAAGACTGGACAATCTATTGAAAGTACATGTACATCTCCAGAAATTGAACATCTGCCGGTCTCAACTCATAGGCAACATCCTCCAATTTCATCTCCAGAATTGAACATTCATCGGTCTCAATTTCTAAATTGCAATCATATACTCGTGTTGAACGGGATCCGGGAAAACGAAAGCAAATGTTTGAACATATCGTAAATTTATAAGATGAGATTAGAATTTCATATATAAAAATTGGACCTTATCAGCTAAAGCTTAACGAGTATCCAAGAATAGAAGGAAAAAAACAAGTTCGTCGTTTTCAGAAAAAAGTGATTCGCTGAATTTTCATTTGTTGCAGCAGCTAAAAATGTTATTGTCATTTGGAATTTCTTTTCTCATTTAAATAAGATTGTCAATATTATTACTTCTTCTCCTAAACAAGTTACTGAGTTGCAAGCTTCTCATAGATAGACAGGAAATTCAGGGTGTGATTTGCTCGAAAAAAGCCCAAGCCACCGAGCCCGCGCAGGGCCGAGCCCCATTTGGGGGCATCGGCTTGTGCAGGCAGCAAGGTTGCTAGTTGCCTGCACAAATAGCTGACTGCTTTGTGCAGGCAACTATTTATAAAATAAAATAAAATAAATTGAGTCGGCTCGGCTCGGCTCGTTGACATAGCTAGGTGTGATAAGTGCTGGGGAGCTATAATCTAGAAGTGGGGCCAATTAAATGGTTAATTTACAAAGGTCAGGAGCTACTCGTTGGAGTTCACATTACGACTTTGTAAAGAGCTTGATAGATATATATGGTGCAACCTACAAAGTGCTTGAATATATTTGTGACCATTATTCAAATGACAGATCTTTGGCTGAAATTCGTGGTGCTTACAAAAAGTTGGTGAGTTTTGAATTCATATTTACTTTGCATTTGATTCATAGAATTATGAGAATCGCTAATGTTCTTTATCAAATCCTTCAAAAAAATTCTTAAGACATCTTGGCTGCTTTAAGGTTTGTATCTACTACAAAACAATTGCTTCAAAAATTGAGAGATGACGGTTGTGAAGAATTTCTTCAAGAAGTGAAAATTTTTTGCTCAAGAATTGATATTACAATACATAATTTGGAAGGTTTGTATAACATTGGTCGTTCTAGTGATGAAACTATGGTTGAATATTATTATCACTGTGATGTCTTCAATGAAGCAATAGATTTTGTGACCATGGAGTCAAGTACAAGATTTAATGACATATCAGTAAAACTCATTTCTCTCAGTGTTGCTTTGGATCCTAAAGATTCATTTAGATTATTTGACAATCGTAAAATTTGCACACTTGCATAGAAATTCCATCATTAAGATTTTTCAAAGCAAGATATTATTATATTATAATTTGAATTACCATATTATGAGTTAGATATGAAGGGTGAGCCTCGATTTCAAGTATCTACACTTGCTGAGTTATGCAGACGGTTTATTGAGAGTGGAAGACTGGAAGGTCAAAAAGATACATTATAGTGACTAGATTGATTCGTCTTGTACTGACGTTACCTTTTTCTACCGCAAGCACTGGGCAATCATTTTCAGTAATGAAACATGTGAAGACGACACTTCGCAACAAAATGGAGGATGACTTTCTTGCTGATTGTGTGATACTTTTTGTAGAAAGAGAACTTACTGAGAAGATCGATCTAGATTCTATTATAGATGGATATTATGTTTCAAATCCGGGAACAACTTAAACAAATAATGTTCTTTAATGATTTTTTTGAATACAGGTAAATTTTATACATTGGCTTTGTTAAGTACTTTCAACTCCCCTACAAAAAATCCTAGATTTGTTTATAAGCTATATAGTTGATAATTTTATAAAAAAAATTGAAAGTCCTTAACATTTTGAATCTATGGTGACTTTAAGAACTTTTTAGAGACTTTCAAATAGTTTATATTTAATACCCAAAATTTTTATGAAGTATTAAAGTTTGTATTGAATACACCCAAAATTTTTAATTTATAAAAGTATTTAAAAATTCTAGATCAAATAGACTCCCTTTAAATTTTGAATTTTTATTTAAATCCATGGGCTTTGCTGCACTAATAAACCCATTTTCGAAATATTTGGATTTAAACCCACTTGCCTTGCCATCCCGAACTCATAATAATGATAAAAAAAACCTTATGTTCCTTTCCTTGTATTATGTTTTTTTCTTCATTTTCGAACTATTATCAACAAACTAGAATAACCTGATTCATAATTTGTGACTACACTCGAAGAGTTTATTAATGGATTAAACTATTTGTACACATAAAGTGTACACCTGACTATCACTCTCTTATATGTCAAAAATTTGACGGTTGATTGAAAAATGTGTTGTCGATTAGTATATCAAAATTCGTCAACTCATATGAATGTAAATCACCATGTCAACGTTTATGTACACGTAGCATCATCATTTCCTAATAGCCAAGAGAATGTCATGGTACAAAACTACCAAGAAGACATATTATCTGCCAACAAGGTTATGTGTGGGATACCAACCTTGTCATGTATAAATCTATAATTTTGATTAGTGACGCGCATGGTCTGATTCTCTCTCTCTCTCTCTCTCTCTCTCTCTCGATTTTTATTTTTATATGGCTTAGAAAATGGAAATTCTTAAGTTTTGGATACGTGACGATTAGTTCATTTATTAATAAAACAATTCACTAAATAAAATATTAAACAGGAAATTGGTCCGACTCTATATAAAAAGAAATTAGCCCGGTTCTCTTTTTTTCTTGACGAGGCAATGGCGTGCAGAAAATATTTAGGATATAAGTACTACAAAAGCACATTAAATTCAATAACGGATGTTGTACCATCATCATGCACTATAAAAGTTAAACATAGAGTGCTAAACAGCATCATTCTTAATCATTTTATATTAATTTCATCTACTTTTCAGTTGCAGAGATTAAGTCTCCTTTCAACTAACATATATAATTTGTTATATATAATAAAAATTGCTGAATTCTTCTATATTGTTTTATTCATATTCTACTAACTTGCTGTTCATTTAAAAATTAACTATTTGTTGATAAGCTATAAGTTGGTGGAATTGGCTGGGGGGAAGAAGGTCATACCATTACTCGTTTAACCAAAAAGCAGTTTGAGAAAAAGTATCCTTTTATTTTGTACATGACAAATGCACGAAAGTGTACATTCATGTTCTTGAAGTGTTATTCTATTTACTTTAAGATAATTTCTAATCTAATTCATGTGTTTAATTTCAGGTTTTCATTCAAATGAATCTTAGAAAAAAAAATGGCGTCGCAGCGCCAATCATGGTTGCCCCGGTGCTGGAATTCTGCCGAAATGGGCAGAATGCTGGCGCCGCGATGAAGGTAATGGGCGTCATAGTGTCGATCGCGAAGTAAAGGAATTTCCAGTTTTATGGATTCTTTTCTGATCCGTTCAAATTCAAATCTTCTGGAAATTTTAAATGGACGAGAAAGACAGCCCTAAATGACACTTTTTGAACAACAATCAAGGGAAAAAACAAGAGAAGATGACCAACAATTTCATAAAGAACTAAACATCTTGGTGAAGTTAGGGAGGGACTCAATTGGATTCGGTGATTTTAACATTATTTGATTCATAGATTTATATTTTCATTCTAAACAATTATATGATTTAGATCTTCTTTTCATAAAAGTATTTTGAGATTGTCTAGACTTTTATTAAATTCTTCATAGACTCAATCACACTTTCTATATTGAATAATTGAAATACTCGTTTAAATTTTAATCTCGTTTTTCTATTTTTACTAGTATGATTCATTACCGCCTTGTGCTTCAAGTATATGGTTGTTTTTTAATTTTATTTTAGTAAACAAAAGTATGAAAGTTATGGCAAGAGAGTTAATCTTTAAAATTGCAATTGAATTAAACTGGTTTTAATGATATTTCATCATATTAAAGAAACTAGATTGAGTATCTCTAATTGAGTTATAAGAATAAATCATTGATGTTGAATGACCTAATCTAATTGAGAGAATTCTAACGCTTTACTATTTCAAACATTGATTTTATTTTCATTCAAACAAACAAATTATTTTCACACATTCAAAAGAACATTCACCTTTCGGATCCTTTTAAGTATTTTTAAGGGTAATTAGCACATAACATCCACATTTTTCACTGTTATTGTGGAAAACGTCTATACTTTTCATTTTTTGGCATTTTCACCCTTGTTTCCACCTTTCATTGCGTAAAATGTCAGTTTCATCCATTTTCTCAATTAAAAATTGTGAAATGACGAAAATACAATTTTCTTTAAATAAAAAAAAAGGAAAAAAGATTAATTACAATCACAATCCCTTTTTTTTGAAAAGTGCAAAGGAGACCCAAATAAATTATTAAAGGGGTAATTATTACATAATGTCCTCATTCACATTTATTGCGAAAAACGTCCATACCTTTCATTTTTTGGCATTTTCACTCTTAATTAAATATTTAAATGTGCAAACCATCATTTCCATCCATTTTCATCCAATTTCTCAATAAAAAACTGTGAAATAATGAATATATCCTCATATTTAAATAAATATATTTTTTAAAATTTATAATTCTTTAATATTTTATTTGGGACTCGTTTGCACTTTTTTATTTTTTTTCTTTTTTAAATAAATTTAATTGGAACTCGTTTGCACTTTTCAAAAATTGGGACTATGGTTGCAATTAATTCATTAACTTTGTTATTTAAATATGAGGGTATATTCGTCATTTCACTATTTTTTTATTGTAAAATTGGATGAAAATGAAAAGAAATGATGGTTTGCGCTATCAAATGTATAATTAAGGGAGAAAATGCAAAAAAATTAAAAAAATAAAAGATATGGACCTTTTTTGAAATAATAGTGAAAGGTAGGGACATTTTGTGCTAATTATCCTTTTATTATTTATTTGGGACTCATTTGTGATTTTCAAAAAAGTCGGGGCTATGTTTGCAATCAATTTTTTTCTTCTTCCTTTTGTTTTATTTAAAAAGAATGGTATATTAGTCATTTCATAATTTTTATTGAGAAAATGGATAAAAACTACATTTTGCGCAATGAAATGTAGAAATAAAAGTGAAAATGTCAAAAAATGAAAAGTACGGACGTTTTCACAATAACAGTGAAAGGTAGGGACGTTATGTGCTAATTACCCTATTTTTAACTATCTTCCCATGGAATCAACACTCCAAAACCGTGCTACTATTATTGCGTTATTCTTTCGATGTAATCAGTACATTTTTTACAATTTAGGTAAGGAAGGGATTAAGGAGACTCACTTCGAAAACGAATCGTGGAACGAGCCAAGCCCAAAAAAATCATGTGCAAGCATCTAGTGAGTGAACCATGAGAGTTCCAAATGGCTAGCCGTAGGTGTGTTGCAAAAGCATTTCGCAAGAGACCTTCGATCTCGATGGATTCTTTTGCATCTAATTTGATGACACTTGCTAAGATTATTTTCAATGGTCTACACCATATTTAGTATAATTTTACATCAAATTTAGTGCAATTTTGGTGTAAAATCTCCAATGATTATATCAAACCAAAATTTATTTTAAATTATTTCACTAAAAAATATTTTATTACCAAAATCGTTAAATTAATGAACTAAAATAATGCATTTATTAATAAAAAAAATTAAATTGAATATCATAATTAAAAAAATTACATTGAACAATTTTAATTTATTTTATTAATAATTATTACTTATTACTTGATTAAAATTTAAAAATAAATGTTAAATAAATATAACCATCACATTAAAACCAATATAAATAAACTAAAATCAATTAACTCTAAAAAATCACATTAAAACCAATTTAAATAAACTAAAATCAATTAACTCTAAAAAAGATTGTCACAAAAGAAAAGAGAGGACGAAATGGAGAACATTGAAAAACTCCAATGTAACACTATTCGTTATACCAAATTTGCCTAACTATTGGAGTGCTTTTTACACATTTACACCAAATTTGTCTAACTAATGGAGATGGCCCAATGCACGTGTTATCAAATCATATTCAGTGGCTACTTGAATTTCAATTTGAAAGTTTACCTTTTTATTGTTTCTTTTTAGAGTTAAGAAATAAAAATTGACTTTAAAAAAAAAAAAAAATTTCATGGAACGGTTGACTCACGAGCCAAGCAAAAAAATAATTGAGGTGAGCTAGTTTAAACACGGCTCGTTCCATAGTTAGCAGAACCAACTTGTCTGGTGGGTTGAACCAACCTCAGGGTGGACGAGCCGAGTTGGTTCGACCCATTAACATCCTAATTTTCTATAAATTTTATTTTGTTTGATAAAAAAATAAAAACACGAAGTTTATGAATAAGTTGTTATTTGATATGAGCAAGGAATAACCATCTTTCTGCTAAATAACTCATACTTCAAATAAGTTATTAGTCTTCTTCATATAAAATCTTATAAAATTTAATTACAAATTGATATTAATTTTAATTACAATTTTTATTTATTGGAAATAGAGATAAACAATAAAAGGGAGAGATATAAAAGGAAAGTAAAAACAAATGTAGTTGGGAGAAAAAAAAAATCACGGCTCTAATGTTTATAGAATGAAAAATGAAAGAAAAATATTGTAAGAAAAAAATAATTAAACTTTTTTCTGTTAAAGTCTCCCAAAATTTTGGGATAAATGAGAGACAAATTTCGAGATTTTATTTTTATATTCTTTTCTTAAAAATTAGTACTCTAGAGATTTTTATAAAACGTCTTAAATGTATTTGACATTTTGAATACCTCAGCATATAGAAACTTCTAAATGTTTTAATTGAATATATCGTGACTTTTATAATACACCAATATTTTCTAGAGAGTCTCAAAAAATAAACATTAAATATCCTAAATTTTTTAAATTCGAAAAAGTCTTTAAAAGTATCATCGAATACACTCCATAAGAATCACGAAATATTGGTATATAAAAATTTATGTTTCTTCATGAAGCGTGATTAAATATTCTACTGTTTAATTTACGGTTATTCAGGAACACACGGGATATAAATTAGATTTATATTGAGTTCATGTTTATTGAGGAATAATGCGTGTTCTTTTATATTCATAAAGTTATGCTTACCACCCCCACCCCCACCCCCCCAACCAAAAAAAAAAAAAAAAAAAAAAAAAAAAAAAAGCCTATGTAAATGAACACAGATGCCTCTACCTTCACCACAGCCAAGCTTGACACTTTTGAAACGGGTACGAGAGCGCAAGAACTCGAGCAAAGTAGTGGAAGGATCAAGATTTGGGACTTCAAATTTCTCTCCATTTACTGCAAAAATCAGGCACTCATTTCTCTTTGCTGGTGTTAAGGTCTCCATTTTTGCTGACCACTGCAAGTTGTGTTTGATTGTAGGAAAAAAAAAAAAACTTGAATGGGATATAATCTAGGAGGGTCCAAATCCTAAGACCGACTAAACAAATATGAGTTGCAGCAGTAAAGGTGGAGTAAGTAGAATATAGCAACCTTCACATGTTCAATGATGTCATAATCGTGTTTCATCTTCTGTCTGAATGTCGATGATATAGTTATCATTTAATAAACTTCGGACAAAATTTATAATTAATAATATATGGTGTCATTTTATGTGACGTGGGTTCGATTACCACTTCTTTTTAATCCATTTTGTTTTCTTGAATACATAAAAATGACAGTATAAGAAAGTTTTTATGTAAAGTCTGAACTATCAGATAAAATGCTGAATTGCATAAAAGGAATTGTCACGTACGTTTCTTCGTGTTTGCAAATTCAAGAAAAACTCTCTTTAGAAAAGAAGAAGATAAAGATAAAATCTTGTTTTATGTGTACAATAAAATCTATTAAATATATAGTTAAAATTAATTATTAACTTTAATTTGATCTTTTTCAAATTTTTAGCTAAATCAAACATAGACTACCTGTACTTTAACTCGTCGCAACATTTTTTCACGAAAACTACCATGGTTGGCTAAACATTAGGGGTAGCCCAATTTCGAAAATACTCTAAATTTGCATTAATAGCATCATAATATGGTACAGGGTTTAGTTGTAGTTGTTACCAACATGACTTTTTGTCCGATTATTTTGTCCTATATATTCCCTTTGGCATAATTTGTTTGACCCGGAAGAAAACTATGGACATTGACCCATTAAGTCATCCGTCACGTCAACTTGATTGGTACATTGGCGTTTCAATCTAAGCAAAAACACAAGGAAAGAGACAACACAATCGGCATGTCTAATCAAGTATTTCATTAAAATGTTCGAAAGAGAATTTATTCAACTTCTCTAATGAGTTCAGCCAACAGAAAGATTTAAAGGCTTCTTAAAAAGTCATCGAAAAAAAACAGGATTTAAACATCATAATACTTAAATGTAACTTTCACAAATCACAACAACATAGAATTCATCAAAATGTACCGAATCTTATAAAGTACAATTTGGGAAAAATCTCCCACAAACATTGGCAACTAGAGAATGTGCATAGAATCTAACATGTTTTTCATTCGGCTACATACAAATGTGTGACAAAATAAACTCTTGATGAATTTCAAAAGAAATATTTGTGACTTTATGCCTTCACGAATATCACAAATATTTCCATCACAAAGCTATACATATATAATGTTCATGACTACAAATATAACAAAAAACGTAGATATGGATGACTCAAATAAGAGTAACATGAAGCATTTCGGGAGTCTATGGATGACTCAAATAATGGTGTTATCTCTGATAGCAGCCGTCACATTGTGATTATAGTACCTGGAGCATCATGAAGGAAAAATACAGTGGCCCATTTGTCCACCTACTACATCTGCATAATATTCATTATAGTTGAGGAAATCTCAGAAACGTGAAATACTGAAATTCACATGTTTAGGTGATCTAAGTACAACTCTTTAAGATTCTTGGCACAATTTCTTATGGAGAGCACCTACAACGACAAAAGAATCTTAAGTTGCTTTATTAGCACATCGCTAATTTTCATTTTGCATGCCTTAACAAGCCGTGACAAAAGACATTTAGAGCTTCTCCTAACGTCAAAGAAATACAAGATTAAAACTAGTATATGCTCTTAGAAAGTAAAGACTCAAATGTCAATGCTTTAACATGGAACCAAAGCTAGGTTTAGGGAGTCATAGGGCATATCTCACTCATATTTATTCAATTAATTATTCATCATCATCTACTAGCATCATTTTCAATTTCACCCCATACATCCAGTTTCCTCTTTACACAAGTGGGGGTATAACAAGAGAGACAGTGTGAGTATCCCATACGAGTTAAAGACTACACAATAAACTATATGATCCAGGTGGCCAAGCCTCTCGATACGAAATAGATACTTTACTACACAACTACATGTTTTAGAACTCTGCCGACCTTGCTACTGAAATCTTAAATTCTGGGACTCCAGCTAGTTCCAAAAAATAATAATAAGAATTGTTATCTGACAATTAAAAAAAAAAAAAAACAGAAAGTTGACAGCAACTGACTTTATGCTGAATTCAGACAATTCACTCTTAAATCCCTATATTAGCTAGGTAGTCAGAAAGACATATATCAAGACGTATCTGGAATTAAGGTGTTTCCTCAAATTTATTATATTCGTTTTGGCCTCAAATTGAGGGGCAGATGTAGAAACGAGTCAAGGTTCAATCTCTTAATATTTCTTAGATTTTAGTGAGAATTAATCTACTCAAACAGGGAAACACATACAGGGGAAAAAAACTGGCGATTTGTGAGTCGTCTGTTTTTTTTAAAGAATTTTTTTTTCATCTCCCAATGAATTGCTGCCAAGTGTATCTATTTGCAAATTTCTATCCATTTTCCCTGTTTTTCTAGCATTGTTCATATGGGAAAGCTATTCCAAAGACTTCTTTGCAACTTGAACTTTCTAATGCCCCCATAATAAGGCATATAAATGATACCAACTCACCATGATTTCCAACACTAACACGGTTAATTAAGTGCAAAATACAATGCAAGCATCCCCCCTTTCATCCCTTCCTTCCCTATGTACATATTCAACGAAACTCGATTCACTGATATAGGGACTAGATAAAAAATCAAGTTAATTGATGATCGAGCTTTCAATGGAGATAAGGAATGAAGGTACCAAAGTATAATCGAAGGGAGCGCAGAAATCTGCTCCATTATACTTGGGATAGTTGTGATCTTACATAATGCTGTAACGTAGATACAAAATGGTTAAGTTTGTGCCTGCAATGAAATAAGGCACGTGATCAGAAATAGAAATGTTAAGCTTACATATGTCTCGATGCATATAGGAGCATTAAGAATTGCTTCTCAACCCATGTAAAAGTCCACATGGAAAGCAGAAGGTATTGGAAAATTTTCCATACTTTCTAAATCATGCTATGAAAAGAATATAACATAAAATAGAATCAGTATTTTCGAACAAACTTGGAATTCAATGAGAAGTTCCGTCTGCTGAACATCTAACAAAGTACTGCAGAGAGTTTATCAATAGTTATTAAAGCGGATTCTACACCCTGTAGAGCATTCATCACCAATCTCGTCAAACTGGACTCCTGCAACCATCGGAAAGAGATTGATAAGAAATATTCGCGAATATTTTCTGTAGAAAACTATAAAAATTGTACATGAGATCTATTCAATAAGGGACAAGACAAAGGTAAAATAACAGTGCAATAAAAGAAGACAGAAAGATCAGAAAAATAGACGAATCATAAGAAGAGAGGAAAGCTTTACAGCAGCATATGCAAGGAGGAGAAATTTTGGAGCATAATTTTAATGCAGTTTTACCAAGATCTTATATTTGCTGCAAAATTTGTACTTTGAAATGAAAACGTTGTTTATGATGAAAACAATACCTAAAATGCCCTGTTATCTTTACTATTTTCAACTTATTTTCTGTTTTCGATTTTTTAAAACAGTGAAAACGCGTTCCCATTTTCAAACACTCATTTTTGAAAACAAGTTAAAAATCTACAAAGAAAACCCAAAACGAGGTGTTTTCAGTTATAATCAAGTCAAAATTTTCAAAACGCGTTTTGGGTGTTTTCAAAATAATTTTTCAAAATGTTAAAAAGAACACGTTTTCAATAATCTCAAAATGAATACTCAAAACACAAAACCTAAAATAAATTCAAAACTGAAACACAAAGAAAACAGCCCCTGACTTGGGAAATACTTGTTGATGATCATTCATCTCCTACTAATCATCCACTATCTCCCAGATGTATTGAATCAACAAGTTAAAATTGATCCTAAATCAATAGAAGGCCAGATTTGAAAACACTAGTATATTAGCTAGATTGCTTCATTCACGTTGCCTTCGGTTCTAATTCAATACTCACACATTTCTAAGCTTGATTTTAATTTTTTTCAAAATGAAGGAGACATATTACTGAGATTCAATGAGTAAGGGAAACCCTGCCCCCACCGCCGAATTAAATGGATAAGTTAGGTGAGAAGGCCTCATATATGTTGGAAATATTGAAGAGGAGAAGATGAAGATGGAAACAAGAACAAGAACAAGAACAAGATGAAATGAAGAATGAGGCTTGAACAACTATATGATACGCTGTCCTAAAAATGATATTTGCCTCCTCTAATATACTTTTAGGATTTTCGGCAAATAGTTTAGAGGATTGATAAGCCTTCAAGGAAGAAGCATAAAAGTAAAATTGATTTTTCCTAGTTGAATACTTTAAAAAATTTGAATATTTGATAAATGAATTGGAGTATCTCAAGTAATGATTTACTTGTTATTTCTAATATTTGAAAATAAAAAACTATCATCTATTTATAGTATTTTCATCCATATTTCTCGAATAAGACCCAACAATTCATAAAAAGTTGGAAACTTTTCATGAATCAACACCAAATTTCAAATGAAAACACAGCCCCAACGGCTATAAACTTTAACCATGTGTACGCATGGTTATATCCTAGTGTACGCATAATAGAAGAAAAATTACTTCCGGCAGGCAATTTTTTGTGTTGTCATGCGCATGCATAGGCATGATTTCCCACATTCCAATTTATTTTCAATTCGACCAAATAAATCTCTTTTCATGCCCATAAACTAATATAAGAACATTGTTCTGACTTCTGAACAAATTTACAACAATATATGCGCCTATGATCTAGATCCAATTGCTAAAGCTTGATAACAAGAGGTATACTCTGCAATCAACTTCAAGGGATTGTATGTGAATGCTCAAATACAAACTGATTTCTCACAAAAAAAAAAAAAAATGATTGTTTCTAGGACACAAGCGTATCAGTCAATTAACCATTTACGAAAACCAGACTACTTCGAAGCCGGTCGGCGATTCCACCTCCATGGATGGTAGTTACAACTGCCGGATTACATAATGTCGCTACTTCGATACTTATTGAACTGAACTCGTTAATTTTCATTTTCAATTTTTTTGATTTTTTTTGTGTTTTCTCTTAAATTAATTTAAACTGGTGAATCAAATAAAAATTAATTTATCTAAACTGTAGCGTCATCAAATGGTGGGACAGTCCAAGCTGCACTATCATGCGCACGAACACTTGTTATGATTTTGATAGAGGAAAAGGTGCCAAAAGAGATGGATGCGACATCCTTTCATAACTTTTTTGTAATTCTCTTTCATCGAAAAAATTGGTAACTCGATCAAAGTTCAAGTAAATGGTTAGTAAAATCTTGACCAATCATCCTAATATGGTGAGAAACATGTAAATAAAATTACAGATTACATGTCATTTTTGTTGGGGAATTCTAGGCTCACTTTCACCCATTTATCCTGTCCGATTGGAAGTATCACAGTGCCTGCGGGCAATGCAATATCTGGAATGTACGTGTACACTTTAACTCTGTCACCGAGTAAATAGCTTCTCATTCCAGCGGCCATCTTCGTCCGAGAATCAGCAACACTGAGAATTGAGACATCGGGAGTAGGAGAAGATGGTCGAACTCCAGTGAGTTTATCCGCCACTGGTACATTAGGAAAAGCAATGGACTCATGAGTGCTGAATTTGTCATTGCCTGATGCGCATTTGTTAGGATATCCAGTTTCTTCGTTTTCATCTGCCAAATTCATTGATCGCGTTAATCTTATAGTACTGAAGTGTTCTTAATCAGATTCTGTTGTAAACTAAGTAGAGCGGCAACAACAATGCAATTAGGATATTATTACCTTTGTTTTCTCCATGCTGCGCCTCGATTTTTATAGCTGGAGACGTGTTTGATGAACATCCAGGACTGCCCTTTACTTTCTGATCAGAAATGGTGACCAAGCCCACACGAGAAGCGATCTTAAGAGCATCATCAGCCGAGGATCGCAACTTGAAGTGACCAGGATGAAACAACTTCCCTGATTTGGTTAGAAACTCGTGAAAATCAGAGCAACGTAGAATCAGGATCACAGAGAATTGAAAAGTGCCAACTTACGCTCAATAAAGACAGTGTATGCAGCCTTTGCAGCATTAAGCTCTGCTACTTTCTTGGATTTGGCTTCTGCCCCTCGAAAAATTTCTCCTTCGATTTCCACAGAGGAGATGAATGTTTGATTGTGAGGCTCACCAGATATGATTGTTGTATACATTGGTAAGAAAAATCCTTCTTCCTGTGTCAGTTCTTGTAAAAGATTCTTGTACGAAAGGGGGTCCTTGAAATAACATGAAAATGGATAGAAAATTTGTTAAGAAGTTCCGGGACAAACATCAAATTTTTTGTGCAATATGCACTTTATGTTAACATGACAGCATTAAAGGTTTACCTCTTGAAGTGCCTCTGTCGACAATGATAACAAAGCAATCTGTGCAGCAGCATCTTCAGCTTCCTCTGAAGTCTTATACAGACCTTGGGTGACAAAGCGATTTTCTCCTATATTGACTGTTGCTTTGATACAAGGAGTGAGAGGACCCTCTTTTTCAACATGGTATACTGGTAACGCGAGTTCCTTCCTCTCAGCAAAGATCTGCAGCTTCTTCTTGAACTTTTCAGGCAAATCTGCTAGCACAAGCACCAAATTTAGAGCTCACTTCCAGAGAGGTTACATTTGTTTCTTATCAAATGCATGACATTGTACGATTGTCATACAACGAGGCTTGAATCAGGACTCTAGAGTACTCTTGTCTAAAAGCTTAAGTTATTAAGAGAGAGTCGTTACATGGTGGACAAACGGGATACAGATGGAAAAAGTAGAAGTACCAAGATTTTCGTTGAACTGGTTAGCCACAGCATCTGAATGAACTTTGGGACTTTGAACGTCGTCTTTACTGTTGGGTTCTTCATTGTATTCTCCGCTTTGATTCAAAGTTTCTGCACAATAATGAGAAATATGAATGCTGGAACTGCAACAATATTTAGAACCAGACACTTACTTGGGTTGACAAGCACAAATAGTACAAATCGCGCAAAGGAAGGTAGGAAGTATTAGTTTACCAGAAGTGAAGTGGAGGAAAGCAAGCTTAGCCGCCTCATTGTAGGCTTCTTTAGAGGATTTGCAGATGGTGATTGTGTCAAAGTTGATGCCACTAACCACCACAGAAGCCTTGAATTGTGGAATGTGATCCAGGCCATCTTTCACGCATGTGTATTTTGGCAATGCCCAGTTGCATTTGTGGCACAATTCTTGCAGCTTCGACTTGTACATTTTCCTTTTCTTTCACTATTCTAGAGCTTTATATGTATATATAGAAGCAGAGCAAGAAAGACATGATTCTCTTGTGTTGTACCTTTAAGTACAATTATTTGTATTCTGGCCTCAAATTAAGCAGAAGATGAATGCAGCAAGGGAAGGGCGAATATTAGTAGTACATCCTTTTTCCTATTGGAGTTATTCTTATGGAAGAGATGAAAATGATCAACTTAACATTTTAAAATCTTTTGGATCTGAAATTCTAAAAGGGCCTTTAATATTTTTAGTTCTATACGAGGCAATAAATAAAAATATTTCGATCACGAATTATTGTACAAACATGAACAATAAAATCATAAAGAAGAAGAACAATAAGATTGATACACTAATTTAACTGGTTTGACAATGTAAATACGTTTATTGTACGGGAATAATCCACTAACATCGAGTAGGGGGTTAGTTGGTGGAGGAGAGGGGATGGGTTCATCAACACAAATTAAATAAAATTTTGTAAGGAACCATAAAATGAATTTCATTGCATATAGACATTATGGGTTGTTCGATGATTTGTTGCACATTAAACACTCACAAAGAGATGGCAGACGAAGTCGAAGCCTAGCTCTCTAAGTACGAAAATTTTTGCGTTTGTTGTTTGAATCTTCCTAATATGTGTTTTGCATACTTTTCATACTTATTATCGTTTTGTTGAAAAATGAAAACTCGAATGGGGTATGTATATTCATTCTTAAACCAATTTTAGAACATGGGTTTGTAATTGTTAATGAATCAGTTACAAGTAATTTTTTTCATTTAGACCATAACTTCGTGATGCATTTTGTACTATGCAATATCATTATTTACTGTCTAGCCGTTGGTACTCCACATCTTCAAGGAGAATTCAATTTCATCGGGTCCAGGTTTGAGCCACTATCACATGTAATTAGGAAATGTACGAGTGCATAAGTTAATTATAAGTCCTAAGAGTAATTAGATTATATTGTATAAGTTAATTATAAGCTATAAAATTATAACTATGAGAGCCGACTTAATCAACCCTATAGAATCAGATTCTTTTTAAGCCATACTATGATGTTAACTGATTTTCATCGTGCTCTCTAAATTTCGTAATCAAATGATAATAAACTATCTACGCCCCTCTTCGCTTCCATTTTTTAAAACTCATCTTTTTCAACCACATAATTCATAGAATTCACAAATTTCATAAATTTTTCCATTAGAATTTTTATTAGAGATAATTGCAGCAGCGGTATCAAATTTTTCTTTTAGTAACAGACTTTGCCCAAACATTTCATTTGTCCACCAACAGCACTAAAACTTTCAAAATGTCGCAGTTGAAAGTCCAAATAGAAGATTTTCGTTAGTTTGACCGTTAGTTGACCAAATAATTGACCTTGACAATAATTTTAACTAATTTTAAAAGGTTAAAATGGTAATTTTACATCTTTTTTATAATAAAATAATCAAAATCAAATAATTGAAATTAAAAACTATTTTCACATTCTTATTCTCCGTCCACCGCACACATACCCCCACCCCCACCCCCCACGCCAAATCTGCAAACCCAAATCTGGGAAATCAAAACCCAGAATTTCTTGCTTTTTGATTCTTTCATCATTTCCGTTTGATTCCCAAATCCCAGAATTTCTTGCTTTTGGATCTTTTCTGATTTTCAAATATAACTCTTAATCTCCACTTTACACCATGTATTTTACTTTGTTCTTTACCGTCCACACAGTCAAGAGACGAGAATGAAAATTGGAGTTAGTGTTCGACTTGGGTGGCAGAAACGTCGCGAGAACTTAATGCTGCAGGAGATCCGCTGTTATGAATGGAAAAATTTAGTTGTAGAAGCTTCCAGAAGGGGACTTTTTGGCAAGGAACAATTGCTATGGAACTCGTACAAGAACTTAAGCAAACAGCTTGAGCAGGAGCGGTTGTCGAGCATTGGAGAAAGGATAAAAGGTGCCAAGACTGAAGTGGAACATGAGAGCGCCGAAGACTTATCGAAATTTGGGAATCAAAATGAAAGAACAAAAAAATCGAAAAACAAGAAATTCTGGGTTTTGATATCCCGGAATGAGGGTGGGGGTGGATATGTGTCGGGGGTTAGAAGACGAATTTGAAAATGGATTTTTAATTTTAATTATTTGATTTTGGTTTATTTATTATAAAAAAAATGTAAAGTTATCATATTTAAAATTAATCAAAATTATTGTCAATATCACTTATTTGGTCAATTAACGGTCAAATTAACAGAAATCGTCCATTTGGACTTCAATTACGACATTTTGAAAGATTTGGTACCGTGAGTGACACAAATGAAAAGCTTGGGTAAAGTCTACTACTAAATAAAATGTCTTTTTTTATTAAGATCTACTAAAAATATCTGGTTTTTAAAAACCGGATTTAATGCAAGTTGCACTTTGGGGAGAGAATAAAAATCCATTTGTTCTTCAACCACCTTTGTTGTCCCTATCAAGGTGATATTTCAGAATTCCTTTTACAGTTTCATATTCCTTGATTCTTGTTTGGAATTTTACATGTTTGTAACATGAATAATGCATTAATGCTTTAGGCGTGGACGACATTGAACAATGAATAAACATCTAATGTACGAAAAGCTCATTTAAGAATAACAAAGTAGACGAAATTTTTGAGATCTTGCATGTTTTTTTCATGAAACTGTTCAGAATCAAGAAATTGAAGATTTTTACAATGTTGGAAAGGAAATAAGACTCCAAAAAGACCATGGCTGTAAAATTCATAACTCAAAGCCATTCAAATGAGCATCTACTTTTATAGATTTGAAATCCACGATAAAAATTCCTTTACTCCCCATTCACTTTTAGTCACTGTTTGGTAGATATTAAAATTAGATTTTTATAAAAGTTAATGAAATGTATGATTGAAAAGTTGTGAATCCCATGAAATATGTAATTTAAATTAATTGTTGACTTTAACTTAAATTTTAATTAATTTTTTTAGTGATACCAAACGAGGGTTTAATTTATTATTTAACTATGTATCATCGTCAACCTACAAAATATAGATGCTCTCAAAAATGAGTAGTGGTTTGTATAGTTTAGGCGACAGTGAAATCCATTGTTTCATTGTCCATCGAAGTAGTTAATATAGATGGCAAAAGGTCCAAGCAACTCACTTGGCCACCTTGGCTCATTTTGCCACAAGCCGTAGGTCGAGGCAAGCTTGAATTTTAGGTAGGCAAATTGAGTCGAGGACGGTTAGAAAAGCCTCTAAGTTTTGTGAGCCAGTTGGTAGAACGGCTTGTGGGCTTGCTTACGAACTTGCCGTATTTTTCTATTTCTCTTATATAACCATGTTAAATTTCCTTGTTTTATATCTTGTATTTAATTTTTCTATATACATCTTTTTTCAAACTCTATCTAAAAACTAAGAACCAACTCGACTCATCAAGGGCAGGGCCATTGCCCGAACCATGCAAGGTGTCAAGCCCATAAAACAGGCTTGGCCCAACACATTGCCTCTCCTAGTTGAAATGCATTTTAGTATATTAGATATAATATATTAGACAGTGATGCAATAGACATTGACATCATTTAAATTAGTATTAAATACTAGCAATAATATATAACATCATTCCTCAAAAATAAAAAGGAAGAAATATCTTAGGTTTGACGGTCTATCGCTCATAAATTGGAAATGTACAAATTCCCCTACTAGTGTTACATAGCATTTGTTAGGAACAACTAAATTTTGCTATCGATTGTACTTTCATTAAAGACATATCTTGTTAGGAATCTAGTTGTCCAATCAGAAAAATGATTTCCTTGTTATTAATTGAACTTCCCATTACGAACACCTCACCCCACTATGCACCAATTAATTGATGTCGACTATATATCTATATATCAGTTCGAAGGTTTTTGAAGTTTGTCCAATCAAAAGGGAAACCGAAACGAAAGGTTGAGAACATAAATATTACTTTTTAGTTTTTAAAGGTCGTGGACAAAAGTGCAACAAATGTGGAAGGTTAGGAACCTATGCTACTATTTACCCAAAGTACCCCACTCCAACCCACCCCCTACCTCCCCCCACTGCACACAGTCTTGATTCTCTTGAATGCATCTACTCTAGTAAAAACAGACCCAAAAACCAAACTCCCAGAAGCACTTTTATCGAAGGTACTGCTGAATGTGATGGGATTAACCTGACCATTTAACACCTCTCAATCACTCGAATCTCTTCATAAATAATCCTCTCCCACGCAGTAATTAATATTTCTCTTTGGCCAAGTGCCGACACTTTTCACCTCCCCAAGAGGCCAAGACACCGCCCCAATAATACTGTTCATATTTTGTATTAAAATAATGTGTGTTAATTCTCTAAATATATCCTACAAAACTGCCATCATTTTCACCTCTCACAGACCCCTTGTCCTCTTCTATCATTTATAGGGTCTATTATTCATAATTAGGATAACAGAGTTGAAACAAGACTCCACAAAGAATACCTCTTGAGGTAAAACGAAAAGGGTTCTCCTTTTCTCTTGTTTCTGTGCTGTTTTCTGCCTGTTCTTCTTGTGCTTTCTTGATTGAAGATGGGATTTTTTGCTGTTTTCTTTCTGTTGTCTTGTCTAGTTCTATTCGGTTAAAGTTCAGTTTTTGATGATTTTGGATGGTTTTTTGTATTTCTTTTTTTGGGTGATGAAAGTTTTCATTTAATTCTTCATTGTTTTAATCTATAAAAATTCTGGGTTTTTGCTAATAGACGCTATTTAGCCCAGTGCGGTTTGCATCGCCAGTTTAGGTGGCGTTGAGGTTATATTAAATGAGATGTGGAATTAAATGGCGCATTTCATTTAGTATATCATCTAGCGCCGTCTAAACTGGGCTTGCAACCCAAGTGGGATAACGTAACATTATTCTTGCTAATATGAGTTCTCTTGGAGAAGCTAATCGAATAAATGGAAGTTGATTAATTGCATTTGTGTTTTCATTAATTGACGCGTTGAGCAGTTCGATGTATAAATGTTACAAAGTATGATTTTGATGATTTTAGATCTGTGAAAATTATATTCATTAATCAACTTTCTACTGGTAATTCAGAAATCTTTTTCTACCTAATTTCTGGAAATCTGGTGCTAGATTTCCATGGACTTTAGTTTGATGAAACCTGTAATCTGTAAAGATTTTTTGCTTTTCTTTCCCCCCTTTAGATAGCTTTTATGATCATATATGTTATCCTGTATTTGCTTTTATGTGATGGGTTCTTTTTTCTTTACCTTTCAGTTTGAGGTTCATATGCTTCCCGTGATAATTTTTTGTTGTGTAGCATTGAATTAGTTATATATATATATATATATATATATTTACAATTTGAAGATAATTATGTTTAAAGTTCTCTCCTTTTGAGTGGATTAAGGCATACTAGTTGAGATTTTCTTGATTTCCCTTTTATCCATTTTTACAGGTGGGATGGCGTTTAAGTGAATACCCTGTTATATTCCGTTGTTAAATACCAAGTCTCATCAGAGGAAAACAACATAAATTCAATTTTTGAAGATTTGAATCAAACCCAATTTTAGTACTTGGATTTTTGCAAGTTTGGTGCAATTTTGGGGTGATAAAAATGATGATGCTTGAAGATATGGGGTTTTGTGGTGATTTTGATTTCTTTTCCTCTGCTCCTATCAAGGAAGTCGATGTTTGTGTTTCTCAGACGACCGAGCCAGAGCCAGTTGTGGAGGATGATTATACTGATGATGAGATCGATGTGGATGAACTCGAGAGAAGGATGTGGAGGGATAAGATGCGACTCAAAAGACTGAAAGAAATGAGCAAGGGTAAAGAAGGCGATGATGCTGCTAAACAACAGCAATCTCAAGAGCAGGCAAGGAGAAAAAAGATGTCAAGGGCTCAAGACGGGATCTTGAAATACATGTTGAAAATGATGGAAGTATGCAAAGCTCAAGGTTTTGTTTATGGAATCATTCCGGAGAAAGGTAAGCCAGTGAGTGGGGCATCCGACAACCTGAGGGAGTGGTGGAAGGATAAGGTGAGATTTGATCGTAATGGACCAGCTGCCATAGCGAAATACCAAGCAGATAATTCAATCCCCGGAAAGAATGAGGGGTGTAATCCAGTTGGTCCTACCCCCCACACCCTGCTGGAGCTCCAAGATACTACCCTTGGTTCACTGTTGTCAGCTCTGATGCAGCACTGTGATCCTCCTCAGAGACGGTTTCCTTTAGAGAAAGGTATTTCGCCTCCGTGGTGGCCCACCGGGAATGAGGAATGGTGGCATCAGTTAGGTCTGCCAAAGAATCAAGGTCCGCCACCTTATAAGAAGCCTCATGATCTGAAAAAGGCGTGGAAGGTGGGAGTTCTAACGGCAGTGATCAAGCACATGTCTCCTGATATTGCCAAAATTCGCAAGCTCGTTAGGCAGTCAAAGTGCTTGCAGGACAAGATGACAGCAAAGGAGAGTGCAACTTGGCTCGCTATCATCAACCAGGAGGAAAACCTAGCTCGAGAACTTTATCCTAATATCTGTCCACCGTTGACCTCGTCAGGTGGGAGCAGAACCTTTGCCATGAATGATACCAGTGAATATAATGTTGAAGGGGCCGATGATGAGTCTAACTTTGATATCCAAGAGCAAAAGCCAAACCCAAACCTCCTCGGTTCGTTCAATATTGGGACGGAGGGATTCATTGATAGACTTCCAGTTCAACAACAATCTCATACAATTAAGGATGAATTCATAACTGACTTGGACTTCACCCGGAAGAGGAAGTCTGGCAATGAACTCCTGATGGATCACAAACTATATACGTGTGAGTTCCTTCAATGTCCTCATAGTGAAATCTGCCTCGGTTTTCAGGACAGAAATTCCCGGGACAATCATCAACTCTCTTGTCCTTATAGACATTCTTCCGAATTTGCGGTTTCAAACTTCAGCATTGATGATATCAAGCCAGTCGTGTTTCCTCAATCTTTTGTCCAGCCGAGGCCAACAACTTTGCCTGGAAATTCGGTTCCACCTTCGTTTGATCTAACAGGACTTGGAGTTCCAGAAGATGGGAAAAGGATGATCAATGAACTCATGTCTTTTTATGATAGTAATGTACAAGGTAACAAGAACTCAAATACTGGGAACACCGGAGTCATCAAAGATCAACCTTCTCAGCAACCCAGTATTCAATGTCAAAATGATGGGTACTTTTCGAGTCGAGGTCCTCAAGGAATACTTTCGGAGGGTAGTGTTTTTCAGAACACAAATATGCCCCCTAATCAGTCTATGCATCGTCCAGCAGCAGATCGGTTTGACCAGTTCAAGGTTATGAATTCTCCTTTGAACTCCACCCAATTAATGTATGGTTCTTCGTTCAATATCCATTCCATGAATTACAGCGAAACATTTCCTGGAGTTGCTACGGATAACCCGCCGAAGCAGGATGCTAAAATTTGGTACTAGGATGATTATGGACTCTTGATCAGGTTGAATTTAGAACCTATTATTCTCTTAGTTATTGTGGCATTTTCCTTGCAGTGTACTAGTTGTAGGTGTTGAAGGGCTTGGCCTTGGGCATGGTTGCAATAAGCAAGTGGCCTGTCCCTGGACCCTGTGCTGAAATGGGATAGACTCATATAAATGTTACATAAATAAGCTTAGTTTCCTTTTGATTTGTCTGTTTTCTTGTACAAGTTGAGGTTTTATGTCATAGTGGTACCCAGTCTATATCTATGGTGGCTGTATTTTGTTGACTGTCTGGTCATTCCATTGTAATTAGAATGACTGGGAGAAACAGCATTATTATTGGTTGGTTCCAAGTACTTTCATTTTCTCATAATTGAGCTTTGGATTTTATAGCTTGTTTGGTACTTTTGGCCTAGTGGTGAAGAGGTCCACCTTACCAAATTGAACTTCCCCACTTCCTCCATTTATTTGATATGAAATGTTTCTTATGCACTAGATTTTTTTGATATCTTTATTTCCGCGATAAAGATCGAGTCTTAATCAATTAAAAGAATGCGCAGATTTATGATTGTCCAGTTGAGAATAAAATAAAGTTTATAGTCTCTCTCGCACAGTTTGATACAAAGTGTCGAAAAGGAAGGAAAATGGAAAATGGACATGTGAGATTAGATCGAGTATTGGCGAGATTTGAATTCAACTTTGTGAGAAACTTTTGAGTGGATATTAGTTTTCCTCTTTTTCATTTTCTTTCCTTTAGCCACAATTTTTCCAATATAAAAAAATTTGAAGATTATCTCCACAAGCCTTGTGAATAATGGCAGATGTTGACTTCAAAGTATTATAATTATGATAGTTAGGTCATAGCTGAAAATAATAGCTCAATAGGAAATTATTTGACTTCAAACAAGCCAACTGTTTTAATCAGTTAATAATAAGTACATAAAATATTCAATTTAAAAATAATTAAATTAAACAATACATGATAAAAATATCCTTCAATCCAACAATAACAATATAATTTCGAAAAAATTCTTTTTCGATTCTAACTTATGGTCTAAGTAGCAAATTGGTCCTCATTTTTAGATCAAGACATTTAGATCCTTGACCTTTCATTATTAATTATTTTATAAAAATAATTAATTAATTGGGTAGGGGTGGGGAACGAGGATGGGGTGGGAACCATTGCCCCCCTACCATTCCTCGATTAATCGAGAAATTCGTGTTCGTTCAAGGTGGGTCATGTAGGAATTAGAGAATTCTTGTTCGACTATCATCCATATTCTCTACTTGGTATTTTAAGGAAACAGGAGGGCTAGGATTCCCTAGTTGATTAGGGAATTCCACCATTTGGGAATGAGAAATACAAGGCCATATGTGGACACGATCCCCCTGCCATTCCTCGATTAATCGAGAAATTTGTGTTCGTTCAAGGTGGGTCGTGTAGGAATCAGGGAATTCTTGCTTGACTATCATCCATATTCTCTACTTGGTATTTTAAGGAAACGGGCTGGCTAGGATTCCCTAGTTGATTAGAGAATTCCACCATTTGGGAATGAGAAATACAAGGCCATATGAGGACACGATATTTTGCCATGACTACAAATCCCTTATCGTTAGAATACGTGCTTTGCAATCCTACTATCCGACCTCAACTTCTTCTCTTTCTTCCACACACCACCTCACTTTCTCTATCTTCAACACCCCCTACTTGTTCCAGTGTCTGGTTTCACTTCTCCACCTCCCATCTCGAAACTCATATGTTCTTTGATTGTCTTTTCTTGTTCTGTTTAATATATGTTAATTAAGAATATGGATATAACTTTTTTTTTCAATAAAACTTTTTACTAGTAAAATGAATAGTCAAATGTTAGAGAAAAAAGTTTATTATATGGCTTACCAATTGGGGGATCAATCTTACAATTTTCAAGGGCATTTTGGTCCATCCCTTTTGGTGTTCCAAATGTTATGTCAAGGGCTGACTTTTTTTTATATCCACAAGTATAGAAGGCCACAAGTATAGAAGGCACACACCAACGTTTTGAAGCAACATTTTCTGGCAAAGGAACATGCAAAGCTTCTTGAAAGCTGTTTTTGAACACCTATTTCTATTATGTACATGCATCTAGACACACTCCATATTATCATATCCACTGCGAGAACACGTTAGTGACATTTAAGATAGATATGAAGAAAGTCGATGATTTCGTCTTCACGGCTTGTCAATTCATCTCTATTGGAGGAAGGTCAAGAAAAAAAAGAACAAAAAAGATTGACGGGACATAAAACCTTTTTACGATTCCCAGCTCGAGAATGAGTAATTTTTTTTTATTTTTTTTATAATATGCATGGTTTCTTAATTGACAGCCAAATTAAAACTATCGTATATTTGATATGCACTTTTTAATCTAAAATTCTGAAGTAATAACGATTTGGCTTTAAGTATTTTCAACGATGATCATAGTGACAATATCTTGAGACAACAAGAAGATAAAAACATTCGGTCGTAGTACTTGCATCAATTGAGCCGATTAGACATTTTGCATCATTAAAGTAAGAAATCGATTTATTTATTTCTTTCAAATATAATTTATTATTTTTTTTTTCTAAAAAGATTCTCTTGTCTTTAAAATTTTGAATGGGTGGTTTCACATAAGAATCTTGCACATCTCTACCTAATCCTTTTCATTTCAACTGGCATAAGCGTAACCTACCATGACAGTTAAAATTTTATATAATTTTTCAAATATTTTGGACACGTGTCGCATTGCATTGACCTTGGATTAATAAATTGATTTTTTTTTAAATTTAAACGAATAAACCTATCACTCTTGTTTTTACTTATTTTTTTATGAAATTATGTAGTGATAGATACCCACATGCTCTGTCATTATAGTTGTTATGGTTTAAGTGCCTTTTCAAATCATTGAAAAAGCATAAAACTCATTTTTTTTTTCTTTTAACGCAACTCGTTGGTTGAGTTTACATGTGTTTATATTCTTGTACAAATAACTTTGTATCATTTGTTGGACAAAAATATTATATTGTTATGCAAAAAATAT
Organism: Fraxinus cuspidata; assembly: GCA_903798385.1. NCBI lineage: Eukaryota > Viridiplantae > Streptophyta > Magnoliopsida > Lamiales > Oleaceae > Fraxinus > Fraxinus cuspidata. Next base: position 38,859 of record CAIGRP010119420.1, read on the forward strand.
CGAGCAAATTTCATGAAAAAGTTTATCCCGATGGCACCAACCACCCCCATCCACCGTCTTCTCAATGCCACCAACCACCACTATCCGCCACCATTCCAACATGAATTTAGATGAGACCACCACCATAAATCACTTATCGCCTAACTCCCACCATCACCATCACCATCACCATCACCCACAATCACAATCCACCACGGTTATCACTCATCCCTAATCCCCATGGACGGTTCAAGTATTATGGGAGTTCAGCGGTCGCCTATTGAAGGCTCCCTATTTTTAAATTTATATATTTTTTCATTTTTTTCATTATAAAAAATCCGTTAATAATTAATAACATTAGAAATAAATAAAAATTACAAATAGTTTTAGTTAGTAATATTAAAAATATAAATAGTTTTAAAATTTTAATTTATCAAAAAAAAATGTGAAGAAATTAGGTTAAGTAATTTGGGAACGAATTTGATTTTTAAGGTTATTTGTGACTTTCCTAATTCTAATTCTTGTTCGAGAAAAAAATTGAAAAGTAAATGAAAAAGTGGAAATAGTTAAGTTGGGCTGGGAAAGGTTGATCCATGTACCTGTATTATCAAAAAGTCTTATTGGGCCTCAGCAGTTTGAACCAAACTAATTTTTCATCCTCAATTATTTCAATAATACCCAAATTTTCATTTTTTTCAATATGTATTTAATTTACAAATTGTAATAAATATTTATTAATTCTTAATTAATTAACATTCACATTCATTTAATTAATATTAATTAAAATTTCACTTTTATTAATTCTCAATTAATTAACATTTATATTCATTTAATTAATATTAATTAGAATTCCATATTCAAGAATGCAGTTCATTATTCATGTACATATATGTTAATTAGCATCCAATTTTACTTAATTTGAAATTAAATTATATTCATTTAGTATAAATGATTTAACTTTCATTGTTACGTATATATTCATTGGTATTAATTCTAAATTAATTAGTATTCACCCGAATTCATGAATTGTATTTATCATTTATCTTCAATTATGTATTTAATTGTAATTCTAATATTCACATTCAAGTATGCGTTTCACTATTTATATGCACATATAATAATAAACATTTATTTTCAGGAACTTACATTTCTCTCATATTTAGATCGAAAAGATAAATAGAGGGTCAAATATTACTTGTATAATACTTATAAAGCATTTCAAAATAGTGTGCAACGCACGTTCAACTCTGACTAGTATTATTAAAAGAAAAATTTCAACAATACTTGATATTCAATTGACAAACGTACCACTAACATACACCAAAATTTGGGACATGTTAGGTATAAATTTATATCAATTAATTATCAAAATAATAATTAATATTTAAAAATCTCTGTTACTTTTCTTGAACTAAGCTCAATAAAATGGAGAGGAAGTAAAAGTTAAATTACTCCTGCCCTCACTTCCCTGGATAAGGGTTGGTGAGTCACAAAGAGTGTTAAGATTCTTGTTTAGGCACAATCCATTATGCATATGCACTTGCTTTGGGACAAGTTCATCAAACTTGGTTCTAAGCACTAGCTCCATTGTAGACTTATAGTCTGTTAAGTGAGAATTAAAATCAGATTTTTAATAAAATTTGATAAATATTGATGAAATGTGTGGTTGAAAAGTTGTGGGTCATATAAAATATATGGTTAAACTCAATTGTTGATTTTGACTTAAATTAAAGT
>CAIGRP010119429.1:0-14501 GCA_903798385.1 Fraxinus cuspidata
AATAAATTGTAATCATAATTCTAATTTCATAGAAGGGAAAATGAAAGAGAAATATTGAAAAATACATATTTTTTTTTCTTTTTCCCTTTTTTTGTGAAAATCTCCCAAAATCTTGTGATTAATGAGAGACAAATTTTGAAATTTTCTTTTAGTACTTTCTGCTTAAAAAGTACCATAGAGATTTTTATAAAAGTCTCTTAAAGTTTTTAAAATTTGAATACCCAGAAACTTGTAGAGACTTCTAAAAAGTTTTAATTGAATACACCGAAACTTTTAGAGACTTTTTAAAAGTTTATAAAAGTCTTAATTGAATAAACCAATACTTTTAGAGAATCTCCAAAATTCTATATTGAATACCCCTAAACTTTTTAAATCTTAAAAAGTCATTAAAAGTCTCAATTGAATACAGCCCCCTTAATTACGTACATCTATCCAATAATAAGTCATCATCTCCAAACCGGACCTTAAAGCCTGAAAAACTATATCGTGTGGAAGGCTTTCCATATCAACCATTTCCTAGTTAAAGCGGCTGAGATAGTTCTGTAAAAGCTTATCGAGGCACTGCATCATATCATGGATTCTCCTTGTTGGGACGAGCTAGGCATTCCTACAGATAAACATATGAATGAATTGATTTTTCAGGTTCACCAACTACAGATGCTGCCTGATTCAAGGTTATTATACCACTTTTTAGCTCCCCCGATATTGTAATATGGAAGCCTCGTCTATCGAGGTCACTCCTAAGAAATTCATTGGGTGTTATACTCTTGGGCGTGGTCGACGGGATTGCCTCTTCCACAAATTTCGACATTGGAAATTTGCTAGGGCCCCCATATGCTTTGATCGTCTCGAAGAAAGTGGTATACTGATCGTTGTTGCCCATCTCCTCTAATCGAAGTTGATGCTCCTCATTCCTTCTACGGGAGCACAGAGAAACTTGGTCCACATACTTGATGGACTGGTTGTCTTTTTTTGCTTAGTTCTCCTACAAAATCCTCATAGGTCTTGTCCTGGACGGCCTCGATGCTTCTCAACCTGTTGAAGATAAGGGTGGACCTAGAAGGTTACCACTCATGCTCGCAACAGATTTTTTACCTTTACGTACGTAGCAAGTTAGCACATGTTTTGGTTTAGTCTCGATTATACAAGGATTTGAAAAAAAAAGATGAATCGCTATATTGACAAACATGGATAGTCTGGACACCTCGATAAAAATTGTTCAAAAAGTAGAGCATATTCAACTAATTGCTCGAAATTAATACATAGGGATAGTGATTACATTGCTACAATTTATCTTTTCTCCATAAAAGACTATGATATTTTTTTGGGAAGAAGGTTCATCATTATGATGTGCGTTTGACCAATAAATTATCATGATAGATGGGAATTGATTTGATGTTGATTCTAAGTGCATGGTGAAATTTATGTTGATAGCTAGTGAACTCTCAAGAAAGCCAAACAAGGGGTTGCACTAATAATTTTTTGTAAGTTTATTCGACATGAGTCGATGAAATTTCAGAATTTGGTAATTTGAAGTGTATATAATATTTTACGATAGAGTCTGATAATTCTCTATTTTGAGAATTGTGGCCGTAAAAGAAAAGGTTAACTAATTTTTTTCAAGTGACATGACCAAGGTGGTAGAAGAGACGGGGAAGAGGCAAATGCACAATTATTCACCTTTGAGGATATGTGGAAAATTTCCTATTTTAGGTCTTAAACAATTCAAGGTAGAGATTATTAAAACTTTGACTTCGTACTGTCTAATTAAAATATGATTGTGTTACCCTTTCAAGGGTGGCCGAATTGGTGGAGCAGGTTAACACGGAGATCAAAGGTCATGAGTTTGAATCTCTTGCCCACACTTCCTCGATCGAACTCGTCGCACGGGGACTTGCCTAGTGCGATTTACCTCTTTTATGTGGTTTGCGGGCTATTGCACATACGGTGGGGTTTACCTAGTGCGCACTCACAGTGGTCGGGGCTCCGCGATGAGTGGCAATTGCATATTTCTATGTCAACATATATATATATATATATATATATAATTGTGTTTGTTTATCTAAAATAAAGTTTTTTTTTTTTTAATAAATCTTACTTTGAATAAAGATCAAAATGATCTTCTTTGGGTACCTATAAATAAGAGCTTTTAAGTTGTATTTTTTTTTTTTTTAAGGTTTAAGATAGCTATAGGCTTTTTTGGGGTGAGACTCGGGATCTTTTGATGTATCACTTGGTTCGATATTTGAGGCATTTGGAGGGTTGTGGGTGTGTGATTCTACACGATAATACAAGTATATAATATAGTGGAAATTTCTGTTCTTTGATAGCCCATGATTTTTTTTCCCTATTTCAAAGCTTTCTACGTAATAATGTTATTTTTCTCTGAATTCTTTGAACAAAGATCCATAGACAAATTGAAGAATCCATCTCAATTTCCAACACAAATTAATAAAGGTATTTCAGCCCTCCACATTTTTTTTTTTTAATCTTAAAGGCTCTATGAAGATGATAAAAGGGATAATTTGTTGTCCAAAATAAAAGACATCTTTGTAATTTTTTAAAACTAGAAGAAATGTATCTATATTTAACCGCCAATTTCTTCCACAAAAGTTGGACAACCTAACCCCTTATTTTCCACATTTCTTACCAAACGCACCACTTAGTTTCCATGCCAATTACGTCATGATTGACGCCAAACTTCTCCAATTTAGTAAGGATGTGTTTGGCTAAGCTTATCGGTAATTTATAGTTCTTTTTAAATAGATTTTATTTTTAAAGGTTTATATTTTTTCTCACAATAAAATTATAATATTTGGATGATAAAATATGGTTACTTCTTATATTTGATTATACTTAAAAAATAGTTTAAAAAATTAATTTTGTTAAAATTATGTAAATTTTTTAATTTCAAAAAGAATGAGCTTTAGAGCATGTTTGGAAGTGCTATTTAAATTATAAATCAAAAAATATGAATAAGTGAGTAATATCCAAATATGTAAATAGCTTTGATATATATATATATATATATATTATTTTTTTAATTTAAAAGTAAGAAAAAAAATGTAAATCATGAAGACATGCTTAGAGACTTCCCTATACGTAGGCGTATTTTTAAACATCTATTAATTTATACTTTTTATCACTTTCATGTTAAACTAAATAACTTATTTAATTTTAATTTTGTAAAAAAAAAAAACTCCTATTTCAATTAAACTTCTTGCACTAATTTTGAAAGTTAACTTATTTTTAAATAAATAGTCACATTAAAATTTTCATTTTCATTTTCATTCTTATATTCAGTCTCCGTTTGATTCTCATTATTGTAGAATGAGAATGAAAAATAGAGTCGTTATTGAGCCCCACAAAAGATATATAAATTTACAATTGATGACTTGATGTGATGGATAATTGTCATATTTCTCATTTTTATGGATGAAAAATGAGAAACAAACGGAGACTTTTCAATCACACGTTCTTCAATAAAATAATATTTTCCATCACATCAATAATTTTCCTTCTTTTTCATTCACATATTCACCATCACATCACAAAAAAAAATGCATTATTTTCATTTTAATGTACATCAAATAGGGGCTTATTTAGCCCCTATTTAAGCTCTTTTTTTTGTCAAAATGTATTTTGAAATAATATTTTGTTGGAGAATGCATTGTTAAAATATAAGAAAAAAATTTAAATTTACGTGTAATATTATTTTATAGAAGAATGCGTGATTGAAAATGAATTTTAAAAGAATGAGTTTTTAAAAAAATGGGGGTCGAACCTAGGTTTAAAATAAAATAACTAATTATTTTCATTTCGAACCAGCAGAAAAAGTTTATCAACTTAAAAAGTTCTAAGCTTAACCAAACAGTCACGATAAGCGTCTTTTTTAAGCTTTATGCCAAACATGCAGTGACTCCGTCGGTAACGAAGGATCCGAAAATGGGATCGAATTCATGGGAAGAAGTTTTGAAGAAGATGTTACCGGAGGGTGCTCCATTGCCAGATGAAGATCACCTCGACTATTCTATTTCCGTAGATTATCATGGCCCCTCTCTTCCCTTTATTCTTCCAAAACCCGATCCAAATCCCAGAAAAAAACTTGCTAACTTTTTCCCCAAACACTCTTCATTTACTCATTACAAAAGCAATACCAAATTTGAAAGCAACAGTAGCAGCAGCGAAACGATGTCGTTAAAGAAATCTTCTGATATTCTTATCGCTCTGGATGATGATACTAATAATAATGATGATGAAGTTGGCGATCACGAGATGGGAGACTGTTGTACACGTAATTGTAAGAGTTTTGATGAGAGGGAAAAGGAAATTAAAAGTGAGTTCGAGATTATTACTGGGAATAAATGGAAAAATTGTGGTCGGTGTGGCGGAAAAGATAGTGTGCTGTTGTGGGAAAGGGTTGACGATGAAAATGAAGTTGGTGATCATCAGAAGGGAGACTGTAGTTTAAACCATTGTAACAATTTTTCGAGTTTTGATGAGAGGAAAAAGGAGATAAACAGAGGGTTTGGGATTTATATTAGGAATGAAAAGAGAGTTTGTGGGAGGTGTGGTGGAAAGGGTAGTAGGTGGTTCTTAGGGGAAAGGGTGGGTTGCTTTGTGTGTGGAGCAGAGTACTGTAAGAATTGTGTGTTAAAAGCGATGGGGTCGATGCCGGAGGGGAGGAAGTGTCTGGGATGCATTGGGAAACCAATTAACGAGGCGAGGAGGGGGAGCTTAGGGAAGTGTTCGAGGCTGTTGGCAAAATTGTGCAGCAGTTTGGAGGTTAAACGAATAATGAAGGTGGAGAGGGAGTGCTCGGTGAATCAGGTGATGCCAGAGCAGGTGGTTGTGAATGGGAGACAATTGAGGGAAAGAGAGTTGGTGGAATTGCTGGGGTGTGTGGTTCCTCCAAGGGATTTGAGGCCCGGGCAGTATTGGTATGACAGAGATTCCGGGCTTTGGGGGAAGGTAAAATGTGTTATTGAAGCATGATTTCTTTAGCATTTGTCTTTTGATATTTGTGTATGATGGTATCTCAAGATGTTGATTGTTCGAATTTTGCAGGCTGGAGAGAAGCCGAATAGTATTATAAGTTCGAAATTAGATATTGGAGGCAAGCTACAGATTGATGCGAGTAATGGAAATTCGAGGGTTTACATCAATGGCCGTGAGATCACAAAAGTTGAGCTCAGAGTGTTGAAGGTAAAAAGTTTCTGTAAAGTGGAAATTATCTTTCACATTCCCAGCTCTGTTTTCTAAGGGATGTTTGCACAGTGCATTTCATAGTAAGTTAGCTCTAAAAGTCAATTGTTACCAGAATTCAACTTAAGTCTCTAAGGCTAGGCTGATGAAAAGAGTGAATAAATCCATCTGAGATCTGACAGTTGTAAATTCATAGGAAACCACTTGTTTGCAACTATTTCTACTTGCAGTTACATTATGTAACTGTAAACTTTCTTACATCTGCATTATCTACTTTTCAGCTGGCTAAGGTGCAGTGCCCTTGTGATACTCACTTTTGGGTATATGAGGACGGATCCTACGAGGAAGAAGGTCAAAACAACATTAAAGGAAACATATGGAAAAAGGTTCTCTCGTAATCTAATAAAGTTTTATTTTTACGTTCATTGATGCTATGTTCCATTATTTGAAGGTTTTCAATCTGATTGAAAAGTTGAGGTTGGCTTCTCGTTAGGAAGGCATCCACTCGTTTCATTTGTTCACTGTTTTCATTGCCTGTACCACCTGAAAGCTCTCACAGTACAAAAGAAGAACCTAGTACATTGGCAACTAGGTCTATTTCGGATTATTTGGACCAGGATAGAGTCCAGAAACTATTGATGCTTGGATTTGAGGAGTCTGGAACAAGCACCATTTTTAAGCAGGTCAAATTTTTAGTGTGGTTCTATATTTTTGCCCACTTTGAGAGAGAGATGATTATTCAACTGGAATGAAAATTATTGTATTCAAACATTGGAGGTCATCCAACTTTGGGTGAAGTTCAATAATAATTTCCTTCCCAGATACAGTTTTTTTAATTATGCACCTAGAGGATATCTAATGTGGATTCGAAATAGTTACATTCACAAAAAATGTTTATCTTTCCTTTTGTTTTGTTCTAGTTTATTGTGCCCATTCCTTTAGCTGATTGAATTTGTTATTTTTCTCATGTAACAGGTGAAATTTCTGTATGCTAACAAGTTCATTGCTGAAGAACTGCAGAATATCAAGCTCATAATTCAAAGTAACATTTACTTATATCTCAGTATCTTATTTGAGGGAAGGGAGCGCTTTGAAGAAGAGATTTTGAATAAGGAAGAGTCCTGTGGTATGTATGCTAACGAGTTTAGTCCATGTAGTTAGTCTGATGCTATTAACGGATTCCTTCTTCTCCACCTCTCCTTCACTTAGACAACATACAGAAGAAACAGTTATTAACTATTACCCAAAGATTCAGGTGCCCGTCAAAGTTGCAATTAATTCTTGTTTCATGCAATAAGATGTGGTAAAACTTTTGCTTATAAATCAATTCATATTCTTTGACGGGACTTTGTTCACTTAGTCCGAAAACAGGATAAATATCACTGACATTTTACTAGTTCAGGCGTTCTATTTGTAGGTAAGCTATCCGACTAATTATCCCTCCAACTAAATAAAAACTTTGAAGCTGTTAACAGTGGCTATCGTAACTGTCACGCCCCATTTATCAGAAAGCAGATTTCTCTCCTATGCTAAGTATTTATTTCCGATAAACATGTATTAGGGATACTTGCATCCAACATGAATCCTCATCACTTCTTTTTCAGAAGTACAAAATTTGAAGATAGCTGAAACAATTCTAGCTAATGAGGTGAAGATAATGAGCGGTCACTAATGGGCAAAGACTGAAAGTCAATCCTAGCAAAACAAGATACAAGGATACGAGTGCTTGTTTGGTAAATAGTTGGTCAAATTTCATTTTTAAGGACCACGACTTTTATTCACTTTACTTCACACATATCGCGAGACCCACCAGCTTTTATCAATTTTCAGCAACATCACACAGTCCCATAGTTTCAATTAGAGACTAGACTTCAATACTTCATTAGATCGGATTTTATCATTTTAAGAGTTGTTATTTGGTTCTTTTAGATTTGAGTTCATTACCAGATAAAAAGTTACCTATGCTTTTCAATTCTTTTTCACCACGTTAATAATATAGAATCAGAAATATAGATTTTTCTCCCAACTTTTTCTTCTCTTCTCTCTATTCTCTTCTTGTGTTACGTTCTACACCAGTCACTTTCTATATTTTGGAGCATGATTTCTTTTCTGCTACGCAATTTTCCCTGGATGGAATAGGATGAATTTCGTTGTTTCAATTACATATATATTATATCATATTTATGTTCATTCAATATGTGGAGAATTCAACATGGATATTCACGAGTAACGAGAGCAGTTTGGATTAAATATTCGGTGTGTACGAGTTACATTTGTTATTCTTGAATATATCTAGTGGGGTCTATGTATAGCTAGTTGGTATTTCCTTGTGCCTTAGAGAACAGTTTTGAATACAGACACGAGCTCTTAATCTTGTTTACCATTGCATATTAATTATTATTCAGGTGAAATGGGGCTCGAAGGAAGTAAGCATTGCATCTATTCAATCAACAAGAGAATCAAGCATTTTTCGGATTGGTTATTAGATATCGTGGCCACTGGAGATTTGAATGCTTTCTTTCCTGCTGCAGCACGGGAGTATGCTTCTGTTGTAGATGAAAGTTGGAAAGATTCTGCCATCCAGGAAACTTACAAGAGGAGGGAGGAACTGCACTTTCTTCCTGATGTAGCTAAGTATTTCTTAGACCGGGTATGATTTCATATGTTCCTCCTTGAACTCGTAAATTGTTGGCGATAATTTACAGATTGAAATATTTTGGGAAATCATGGATCTAATTGAGTCAAAGATATGTACAAAACATGATTTTTCAGTGAAAAATATGTGAAATTTTGAAGTTATGGGAAATAAAAATACTGGAACCAGATATCTTAGCCTCTATCTAAAAATGCTGTTCCCATTTTCTTTTGTTGTGTAAGACCATAAACAAGGCTCTGAAGGAGCAGCCAGGTATAACCAACCGGAGGATCTTACAGACTAAAAAAGTCATCAATTCAGCTATCAAATGTTTATTAAAATCTAAAATCGAAATCCTCTATGGGCTCTTGGTACTGTGATTTAAACAAACTTTTTATGTTTTCCAGGTCACTGAGATATCACGTAACGAGTACAAACCTTCAGAAGAAGACATTTTATTTGCTGAAGGAGTTACTCCCAACAATGGTCTTGCCAGCATTGAATTTTCCTTTGATGACCATAGCCCCATGTCTGAAGTGTACAATGAAAACTTTGAACGCCAACCTCCTTTGACAAAGTAAATTCTTATAAGAAGCTGGAAAGTATCAATTACATGCATGTTTGGTACAGCATATTAAACACTACTCAATAGTGTTAAAGACCAAATAAAGGCTAAAATCTTTTCAATATGTGCCAAACATGCACTTAGTGTCTCGTCTTTCTTAGCAGAGTTTTTAAATTCTCCTATGAAAACAAACAAACCCTTTTTCTTTTCTATGCTGTTTTTAGGTTCCAATTAATATGCCTCAGATTTAAGGGACTGCATGGTGGCTGCAAATGGCTGGAAATGTTTGAAGATGTGAGAACAGTAATCTTTTGTGTTTCCTTGAGTGATTATGACCACGTTGGTAGCCGGGGTACAGGTCTTCTGGAGAATAAGATGCTGGCAACCCGAGATTTTTTTGAGAACATTGTGAGACGTACTTCATTTCAGGGCAGACCCTTCGTTCTCCTCTTGAACAAATACGACATCTTTGAAGAAAAAATCAACAGGGTTCCATTAACAGTTTGTGAGTGGTTCTGCGACTTCAACCCCTTGAAATCTCACACCAACAGCCACTCCCTGGCACATCAAGCGTATTACTATGTAGCCGTGAAGTTCAAGGAGTTATATGCATCCATCACCGGCAGAAAGCTATACGTTTCGAAAACGAGAGCCAGGAAACGAGCATCAGTTGATAAAGCATTCAAATACATAAAGGAGATCCTCAAGTGGGAGGAAGAGAAAGATGGAGACATTTATGCTATGAGTGAGGATCATTCTCTCTCTAGTAGTGAAATGAGTTCTTCACATAACTGTTTCTGACTTGAAATTTTAGTAGAGAAATATTTTTACATAGTTGATATAGGAACAAAAAGTGCATACGAGTTTTTTATATTTTTTTCGTTGGCAATGAATTCTTTATCAGATGGTGGACTTACCAGACGTACACACCTTTATAAATGAAAATTCAGGAAAAAAAAACAGTAGTTATATCCTTGTTCTCTTTATTTGAACTTTTAAATTCTTTTTGTGTATTCGAATTTTCAAGACTCTCTCCGAGCATGATATTGCATTTAAGGAAAACGCTTCTTAAAAACAACACAGAACGGAGCCGTCTAGATGCAGAACAAAGATATGGAAGAACATGGTATTTTCATGATTGAAAGAATTCTAACGCCCCTGTTCGGAAAGAAATTATTGTAACAATGCACGACTTCAGATTCCTACTACAAATACATGACGAAGAGAAGTTGACTATAGTGTATATTCCCAAAACGTTGTGCATGTCTTGAACCAGGCGGATTATTCAATATCGGTAAACATAAACTGTAAAAAAAACCAAAAGCAGTGATAGATACATAATATGCTTCACTATCGATGCAACTGAATGGCTAAGCCACTGAATCTCCTACTGCTCCTTGTACCTCTTCTCGACTTCTTCCATGCTCTGAATCTCCTGGTGATACTTGCAAATACGGTAGATACACCTGCACCAGCATTTAAAAGTATAAGAATATCAAAATTGTGAAAAGAAGGATCGAAAACTAAACCAGAACATAAGTTAGCATGTTTGCTAGAGTACTGGACGAGACCGGACAGTGTTGTAATACACAAGATTTGAACTTTTTTTGTTCCGAGTCCACTTCACCAAACATGCCAAAGGTGGTCAGTATTGTTAGCCACATACCAATACAGAAGGCAAGCTGAAACACACAAAACTGCATTCCTCTGAGCCTTGTAGATCTGCACCTCATACAAGTGAGTTTGAATCAAGAACATACAACCTAAGTGTTGGCCTGATGCCACAACCAAAATCTTGTGTAAAAATAGGAATATGGTAATAAACAAATGATAAAAATACAGGTACAAGTGTCACTGACCAAGCTCCCATCTACACCCCCCAACTAAGATTCCAGTTAATGGAGGTTATAATTTAAGAAATGTCACGCTAGTCAAATGTCAATGGACTACACAATGATTGGACGATTTTGAGGAAAGATGAAAATGATTGCTCGTGTCACAGCTCTAGAACCCCAAGCAGATAAGTCACTACCTGACCATGGATTACTAAGAAAGAGACCAAAGATGCATATGCTTTAAGATGTTAGGGTGCCCTCAATACAAAAGGGCAGACTGTGACTATTTCACAACTCCAGTGCGATTTTCTTCTTCCTATTTTTCTTGGGGTTCCTATACTCAAAATCTTAATGGATACATCTATTTGAAATTCAGAGGTTTTTTGCTGAGAACAGAAACCACAGGGTGATAATCAACAGAGACGAAAAATACAAATATTTAACAAAAACAGATATTTAGTTTCGGAAATCAGAGTAAGATTCAAGGGGACATAATCCATCCTTCAGAATTGTGTGGCAAACAACTTTAAGAAATGAAGAATAAAAGTACAGAATACACGTAAAGCCTCAAGTGAAAGCAGCGGATAGCCTGTACTTGAAGAATTCTTCCCAGACCATTCACAAGATCCCAAACTACAGTATATATAAAAACATCATCTGCCTTGCAGCAAATTCCAAATTCAATCATGCTACATGTACATTATGATAATGGACATCTTCCTTTACATTTTTCCATGTGGCTACATCTTATCCTTTGATTTCCCGAATAATCTTTCAAGTCACCGCCCAGATTATGCCACGAGGGGGATGTCAACCACGCGGTAAGACAAGATGTACATCTAGCATTATTGGAGCATACCATCTTTTTGCTACAGAATATGGAGCAAACTAATGTTTAATTAACACTTTTTTTTTTTTTTGCTTCAAATTCAAAATTACTTCCATTGTTTAACTTTCCAAAAGTCCTGCTAAGAGATAGAACCGTAAAATTAATTACCGATTTCTCATAGCGATCTCTTTCAGCAGCAGTGCAGATCTCCCCAGTACACATCAACCGATGCTCATTCTTCCAATATATATCTATCATAAATAAATAAAATCAAATAAACCCCCACTTCTAATAACAACACCAAAAACCTAAAAATCACAAAAAAAAAAAAAATAAATAAAATAAGAATCCAAAAGAATAAAGATAAAAAACATACCCAGAAGCTGAAAAGCGGAGAAGGGTACAACGAAGAGTGAAGGTTGGAGAATAAGAGAGATCCATGACACAAAACGAGATTTCAGAGCCTTTGGCGATGGTAAAGTTAAGAGAATTGCAACCCCTGCCTCTGCCGCCACTACGTATGCCAGTATCATCCATTGCAATGCCATTTTTCCTTCGATTTTTGAAGAATTTTCTCTGTTTTTGTTTTCCTTCGGTAGAGTCGCTCGCTTATTTTCCTGTTTTTGAGTGGTTGGTTTATTAATGGGCAAAGGTGGGGTAAGGGTGCGTCAGTCGGGTCAACTAATCTGGGGACCTCAAAACTTTTATTGGACCTTTCGGTCAAGAATTCACGGTGCTCAGCAAAACAAGGTCCGGTTAGTGAATTGCTCAAACCCAACCCCACGATAGTTCACACTTCGACTATTAGGTTGGAATGTACCAAAACAAGGTAAAAGATGATTTTTTAAAGAATTTGTTTCATTATAGAGCAAAATTACCTCGTGGTGTTTATAGAGAAAAATAAACAACACTAGTAGATAAGAGTGATGGCAGATGAAATGTCACGCCTATCTTATCTTTGTTAAGTATTATGTTGTTGTCACATGTCGTGTCACAATTAATTGTTATGTGTCTATCAATTTGTCAATATTCATATATGGTTAGCTCTATGTGTGTGTACACGAGAAAAGCTAACGAAATTGAATTTCTACAACACTTGCTTCACTTGTTTAAATACTGAACACGCTACCTTTTAAAACAAAAGGAGAGAGATTGAAGTAAATTTTGAAAAAATTGTGCGTGTGCATTACAAGTTATGAAACTATAGAAACTCAAAAGTGAAATTTTATTATCATAAACTATTAGTTAATGATATGAATCTCTCCTAGTTAGAATGAGCGTGAATATATGATCAAACATATACGATACAAGTGTGTGTGTGTGTGTGTATATATATATATATATATATAGTGTCCAAAAAGAAATTAAATTTCTTTTTGGACACTATATATAATTGTATATATTTTACTCATTAGAAAATATATTTCCTAGTCCCAATAAAAAAGTAGTCCAAAAACTATATTTAAGGAAAGTCCTAATAGGACATACCCTAACTCCAGCAGTATATATATTAACCATATGCCATACCTTCTTCCCCGCTTCTTCTTCTTCTTCTTTTTTATCTGTCTTGCAACTTTGTCTCTAGGGTTTTATTAAAAAAATACGCACAATCATGTCTTCCTCTGAAGAAAAAACGCTGATTTTGAAAAGCTCCGATAATGAAGAATTCGTGGTGAACGAGTCTGTTGCAGTTCAGTGTATAACAATCAAGAATCTGGTTGAAGATGGCTGCGACTTGAACGCAATACCGTTGCTGAATGTAGATAGCAAAAATCTGGCTTGGATCATAGAGTTAATGGAAAAACATGCGGATTCTACGCTGACCGAATCGGACAAAAAGGACTTTGAAACCGAGTTTGTGAAGAAGCCGTTTAACGATCTTCTTGGGCTGATCTTAGCAGCAAATTATCTCAACTTTCCGGCATTAATGAATGTATTGTGTAATGCTTGTGCGAACGAGATGAAACTCTGGTCAGTGGAACAGGTTCGGGAGAAACTCAATATCCAGAATGACTACACCGAGGAGGAAGAAAAGGCAGTTCGTGCAGAGAATTCTTGGGCTTTTGAGTAGTTTCAATCTTCTATGAATCTTATTTGTAGTTTCTAGGGGATTCTTTGGTTTTAATTATATAATTTATGCAACTAATGGATTCACTTAAATTATTTATGTTCTTGGTTCTCTATGTTTCTTTTATTCATGCATGGATGAATGTATCTTTTCTGAGAAACGCCATAGGAAAAAAAAACTCAACTTTTAAGGGCCCTAAAATTCGAAAAGCCTGCAAAGTTCAGGATCAAAAAGTTCGAGGGATTCATTGGGCTTCACCAACTAAATATAGCTCTTGAGCATCAGAAATCATGCTTATATCCAGAATCTTGCCTCCGTTTCCAGATAATATGAAGGAACCACTTGTAAAATCTAACTGCTCTTTTGCTGTTTCAATGAGCTCTTCAATGGTTTCTGGAACCCATAAAACAACTCCAATACTCCTATCATCTCTATAATCCCATGGCTTCCCTCCCTTTTGACATGTAAAGGAAAAATGCATTTTACCTGTCACGCACGAATGCCAAAATAGAATCAAAATAATGAATTGGAAGCAGGAGAAATCGTCGAATATTAGCCAGCTATGTGATGCAGAAACACCAAGTTCACGTAATGCAATGATATAGGATTACGACATGTAACATCTACTAGTCATCTCATAGAAGAGTTCAATAAAGCATAGGACTGATAATAGGATTGAACCGCTTATTTTTTAATTCGATAAATGTTGGTTGATCGATCAGGAAGGTTGGTTCTCTCCCAACTACGATATCTAAAATAAGGAACAGATCTCAGAATACTACAACTGTACAGTTAATCTGACTCCTATAAACGATAGAGAAAAGCTGCATGAAGAGGCTGAATTCTAAATAGTCTATACCTTCAATTCTCTCAAAGCAGACTGATAATTCTGACAACTGTGTAATCTTTGCATCTTCCAATAGCTTAATTAGACCCTTGTTTCCACCTATGCGGACTTCGTCCAGTGGAGTTTTGCCCCATCTGCGAATAACATACATCGTAAATGACCAATCCTCATCTACTTAATATTTGAAAAATAAAAATGAGTACTAGTCGGTACCTGTCTGTTGCAAAGACACTAGCCCCACTTTCTAAAAGTAAAATCGACTCTGGATACAACCCTTCTGATGCGGCTATGTGTAGAGGTGTTCTATGATCATAATTTTTCGAGTTTGGATTAATGCCATTTGCCAAAAGCCTTTTCAGGAAATCTAAGTCTCGACTTGCAACAGCCTCACAGAGACGATTTCCAGCACTATCTATAGATAATGAAGCCCCTGCGTTCACGAGCAAAGATGCCACTCGGTCATGGCTATTCTTGATCGCTTCATATAATGGAGTTTTCCCAAAATTATCTACAAGAA
>CAIGRP010119432.1:0-17214 GCA_903798385.1 Fraxinus cuspidata
ATTCCTACCTCTTACAAGGTATGTAGTTAGACTCTTTGTGGGCACCATTATAACAGCTATTGTATCCTGACATGTTGAGTCACATCCCGCGATTTACTTCCTTCACAATACTTTAGAGAACGGTGGGGGGCCCTCATGGTTAAGGTTCAACATTTTTTAAAATTGCTAAGAAACTAGAAAACAAAAATCGGGCACGATATCCTAGTCACTGCCCACGAGTCTCAGTAAGTGGTAATATAAGTGAATTTCTCATTCAATTGAAGCATTTGGAAGGTAAATGTTTAAGTTTTTAAATCCAACCATTCGAAGTTTATTGAGTATTCTAAAGTTTGCCATAAATAATATAATAAAAAATAAATGAAAAAATGTCATATATTTTCATGTACACCAATTTTTCACGTGAATTCTTCGGTTACTTTTGACACACAGAAATTAATTTATATATAATTTTGACACAAAGTTGGGTTTATATATAATTTTGACATGGCAATGGTATATATATGATTTTGATACAAAGTAGGGTTTATATTTGATATTGGGATGGTATATGTATGGTTTTGATACACGGCGTAAAGTTTATGTACTATTGGTGTAATTAACTTGCTAAGTACTTCAGTCACTTCATTGTCATGCAGTCACTTCATTTACTGTGTGTATTATTCCATGAGTTTTTACTCACAGAAATTATTTCGTGCGTGGATGGAATACAAATTTGTAAGTTCATGTATGATTTCAATACATGTGGTAAAGTTTATATTAAGTTGACACATTTGACCCTATCACAATAATCTGTCAAAAATATAACAATTTTTATTCTATATTAGGGATGGCAACTGGCGGATATGAGACGGGTCTGCCGTTTGGACTTCATTTTTTCAAAATTCATTTTCAACAATATATTTTTCCATCAAATAATATTACACGCTAATCTAAGACACTTACTTAACTAAATTATATAAAATATTTATACAATGTGTGGTTTGATTTTCAAGAAATGGATTAGCCATGAATGTGGATTTGTTTAGGTTCAATCAAAATACATAAAAAAAATTATATAAAATATTTTTTCGTGTTCAATCTCATCAATTGTATGGCATCAACATCATTTTGAATTGACTAAAATGTGTGGATTGATTTTCAAGAAATAGATTAGTCATAAATGTGGGGTTGTTTAGATTCAATCAAATTACATAAAAAATCATATAAAATATATTTTTTTTCAAAATTCATTTTCAACCATACATTATTCCATAAGAAAAATTCTACTTGTACAATCATTAGAGATGTTGTAAGTTTTACAACCTCTCTAATTAGTGTGGGGTCCACTAAGAGAGGTTGTAAAAAATTACAACATCCCTAATGATTGTACACCTAGCAATGTTGATTCCATAAAATAATATTACACGTAAATCTTTTTTTTAGCTTTTAACCACATTTTTTTTCAAAATTCATTATTTCAAAATATATTTTTCCTCGAATTCTCATTAAAATGAAACACGGGGACTTAATATATAATTAGATTAATAATTAATCTCGAATAAAAAATTAAATTCTCCTTGCAAGAATTAATATTAATATACTATAAAATTTACATATTTACACTTTGCATACCGCATTTGGCAAATTTACATTCTACATATCATATTTAGATAATTGTAACTAATTTCAACATTTCGTTTGAAAATTTTTTTAGACCTATAATTTTGTTATTATAAATAGGCGAACTGTCCAAAATAATCTTAACTGAAATAAAAAATCATAAATTATATATTACGTTGTGTAACATTTTACATACCACTTATTACACAAATTTATTATTCTTTAATGTTTAATTACTAGAAACATATAATGTTTTATAATTAAATGTTTTTCTTTGAAAGAATAGCTTTCTTTCATGCGAGGTTGTTCCGAAGAGTTAGCCTCCATACTCTGGTGTTTCAATTAACGATATATAGAATCAAATTCTTATGTATTTTATTGCATTCATTTTCTTTAAGGTACAACTTGTAGAATTCTTTTTTTAAAAAAATTAATACATTAATAACATTTAGAAAACAAAAAAGCTGCATTTGCAATTTTTTTAACTTTATAAAATGGATATATGGAAATTCGTAGTTCTTATTGCCTCTTAAACATGTTTATTGAATAGAATGTTTTTGAAAAAAATAATATACTATATTATTAATTATTTCCTTTCTTAAAATTAACTTTGCATTTATTTTTAGTTGATTTTATTAACTTTATACCCTTTTGCAATTTTTTTTCGAGAATTTATACATAATTCTTTTGATTTTTGCTTTTTATGTTCTCTCTCTTTTTTCACGAGAACACTTTCAAAAAAGAAGACTCGTATCAGAAACGGAGCCAATGAATTATTTAAGTGCAGGCGGTATATAATAGTGCAAATTCAGCAATATTACTTCAGCAACTGATTTATAGAAACAAGATAGTAAAACTGGTCCTTAATGTTTCCCAATTTTACAAAAGAATTTAATTTCCAATCTTAACAACTAGTATGGTTATTAATACTTATTTTCAAAAGATTTAAACAATTAAAGTTCAGTTACAACAGTCTATTTAACTATTTATAATGACAAATTTGTAAACTTGTGAAAAAATTTAAACAAAAAGTATTTATTGTTACCATTAATTAAAAATGAGTATGTAAAATATGAATATACAAATATGTATGTCAAGTATAAAAACACCTTAAATGTAGGAGGTAGACTATAAAAAGTAATGTTATTCATAGCGAAAACTATCGGTAGCCGCCCTACTGACATATATGTGTCGCTTTGTTATTTGATACGTAGGATTATGGGTGGACATTTTTTTTCGAAATCGGTGAAACTGGACCGGAACCAAATAGAGCCGGTTGGTTGGGCTCCAATTCCTCTATTAAATCGGCCAATTTTGGAACCATACATTGAGAATTTGTTGGTTCTGATTCAATTCTCGATACTGACTTGAGAATCAACTGTAAATTCGATTCTACCAAATTTCTCTTTTTACTTGTATCAAAATGCACTAGATCTTTAAACATTAAACCTCAAAATTATCTCGTGTTAAAATTTTGTTTCCCATACGCTTCTTCTTCTTTTCTTTAAAAGGTAATCAAAATTCAAATATAAATAATTTTATAAATATTTTACAGATTCATAATTTTAATACAAATGCATTAGGAAAAATATGTTTTTAATTCAATATTTCGCAAGAATTCAAATTTTTTCATTGTTTTCAAAGTGGCCGTACATCAAGAATTACGATAATTAAGAATTACTAAAAATAATCCAGCGATTGTTATATGAATTTTCTTAAAAATTAAATTTCGATCGAGGTTTTACCGTTTATACCATGTTTAATAGTTAATTATTTTTTTTGGCCTTTATAAGTTGATCTTAAGTTTATGAGTGGATTTTTGTTCGTTACCTTGTTTAATATATTTTTTGTATTGTTAAATTACAAGAATGACAAGTGGTTTTATTATCTATTTTTGTCTATTTTCGATTTGACAAGTAGTTTCATACTTTATTTTTATATTTTTTTCAATATAGAGAAAAGGATCAGATCAAAATCGGTTGGTTCGGTTCTATAGTTGGATATGGAACCAATGGTTCAGTTTCTTATATTTCTATTGGTACTCGATTCAGTTCACTTTAGAATCAAATCGAATCAGACCGTGCCCACTCTTACGTAGGATGACTACGATCTTCACTACGAATAACATTACTCTTATATAAATACACTCCCGATCTCGATAAAAAACTTTTTATTTTTGATGTGGTAAGATGATTTTACGTATGGTTTTCACAATTTTAGAGAACCATAAATAATGTTTTTTTGCCACATCAACAATGTGAAGTTTTTATCAAATGAGCAATATATCAATTCTATATATAAATAGTCCATTGGGCTTCATTAATTGATTCGCTTATCTATGTAGGGTATTGAAATAACTTGGTTTGTTAACACTATATCTGTGATTTCATTCTAAAAAATAATTTTCTCTATTTGATTTTTATTTCTGTTTGAAACTTTCCTTGTTTTCTTGCCCATGAATAAATTCCTTAACCCAGTTACAGTTGAAATTAATCGGGAAAGGAGAGATAACTCATCAAATTTTTATCTATAATTTTACTCGATAATGAAAAAAATTATTTCACAATAAGTGAATTTATAACAACACCACATTAGTTGTGCCGTAGATCCACGGAGTTTACTTGTGAAAAAAAAAAAAGTAATGCGAAAAAACCTCACCAATATCAAAGTGATAATTAGAGCATGTACGTGTGTTAAATAAGTTGGCTCAACAGGAGTTTTAAGCTTTTTAACGCGACAAAGGTTGTACATGATTGCCAAGCCATGCTCTTTTCTATGTTTTTATTTTTCTTAAACGATAGAGTAACTCTTGTAGAGGGAAGAAAAAAGGGTGGAATTGAGAAATATAATCTAGATTTTTGTAGATGTTAGTCTCGATCGTGCGCATGGGGCAAGAGCTACATGGCCAAAACTTGGGAGACTAAGTGACTATACACGAGCTTTGTATTGGTTTTGAGATTTATAACTAAAGTGATTTTTCTCTTAAAATAAATAATCAAAAGTTCTCTTTAGATGTAAACATAACTTTGCCGAAGAATGTGGTTGTGTAGTTATCATCTTTATTTTCATATATTCTTGATTCAAAATGAAATTGGACTTCCTCCCGTACTTTACGAGTGACTGTAGCACACACGAAGATGTGTTGAATCTTTAAGAACACTATTAACAGGTTCGATGCAACAAACACTATTAGTGCTACACTTAGTTACATGAAAACGGAAACAAGAGAGGAAAAATGACACAACACGAGATTTTTCTTTATTCTTTTTCCCCTAAAATAGTAGGGCGTGAAACGATGTGGAAACATAATATAATTATCAATTTATTTTTATAAATTCAATATTTAACTTCAAAATATCATTTAATATAAATTAAACAACAAAAATATCACAATCAATATATTCTCTCTAAAATTTCAAACATGTAATCATTGTCACCTTAAATGAAATACGTATGTATCATATTGTCTATTACACCGGTGTCCTCAACTGAAAATTTAGTGAATTTTAAAAATTCTTGTATATTTAGAAATCATCAATCCATTAAAATTTAGGTGTCCCAATAGCTCGTAGATTTATAATAATTTCATCAATAAAGGAATTTCAAGAGATTTAGATGGATTTCAAGCTATACATAACAAACTCTTTAAAATTTTATTATTTTTAATGAGATTTTTATGAATTCTATATAAATCTATTCAAATTCACAAAATTCATTAAAATTTATAATCTTTTAAAATCCATTAAAATCCTAATTGAAGACACCCATCTTGATATGTAACTTATACATGTACGAATTTTAATAAGAGTAATGCTATTTAGTACAACTAATGTTAAGTATTAATGTAGATCATTTAAAAAGGGATTTTGCTACTTGTACATCAAAATTGTACATAAATGTTACATAATATGACATGGAGGAAAAATATTGAATGAAAAAATTGATTGTGTTTTAAAATGTTAAATGATAGAGTGCATGTGACATTATGTTATAACACATAGATTAGGTGCTATAACACCATTAAGCTAGTGATATTACATATCATTATTCTTTAACACATGGGTGAAATAACACAACTTCTTTATTGAATTGATAAAGCACCGAGGATAGCCAACGCAAGAAATAGAAAATTTATGAT
Source organism: Fraxinus cuspidata (assembly GCA_903798385.1). Classification (NCBI taxonomy): domain Eukaryota; kingdom Viridiplantae; phylum Streptophyta; class Magnoliopsida; order Lamiales; family Oleaceae; genus Fraxinus; species Fraxinus cuspidata. The sequence continues at coordinate 5,738 of CAIGRP010119432.1, forward strand.
AGAATATAGCATTATAATTCTTTTGGTACCGATGACATTTATTTAAGTTTTCCTAGGTACCGATGACAAATTATTTTAAGGTAAAATTGCTATCACGATACCAAACTTTTCATTTAGTTGCAGACTTTGTTCAAACTTTTCATTTATATCACTCACGGTACCAAACCGGAGTCCAAAATGACAAATACCGTTAGTTGACAAAAATAATAAAAAACTGACAAATTGTTGACTAATTTTTAAAGGGCAAAATAGTAATTTTACATTTTTCATATTAAAAAAAAGCAAAATAAATAAATTAAAACAAAAACAAAAAAACCCTATTATCTTCTCCAACCACCCCACCCAACCCAACCCAAAACCAAAACTGCCGGCACCACCACACCCACCTCCATCACAAAAGAAAAAAAAACAAAACCGACAGGTACCTCTCTTCCTAGGCAACAGCGCCGACACACTGTCGGGACCACCACCGCCTTTGTACCGGCACCACCACCCCTATCTCCTTCCCTAACCACACTTTCACCAATTTTTCCCAAAACGCCACCACCACAATCAAACCAAAATAAACCTACCAAAATCTAGTGAGGTCGAATCAAAATTGGTGAATCAAAAGATTTCACAGTCGAATCAAAAGCCGTCCTTTGGTNAACCACACTTTCACCAATTTTTCCCAAAACGCCACCACCACAATCAAACCAAAATAAACCTACCAAAATCTAGTGAGGTCGAATCAAAATTGGTGAATCAAAAGATTTCACAGTCGAATCAAAAGCCGTCCTTTGGTTTACTGAAAATGGTAATTTTGCTTATTTGGTTATTGATTTTTTTTCTTTCGAGAATTAAATCGAATTGATTTGTTTATTGTTGTTGTGGATTGATTGATAAAGGGTGCGCACGAGAAATGTAGAGGCAAAGATGTTCGAACAAGCAGCCGAGGTTTCTAAACGGATTGATAGATTATGCGTGGGCGTTGATTCTTGGGGTTGTGAATTTGAATTTGCAGAGGTTTCTAAGCTTGATCGGCAATTTAGTGGTGAACTGGGTTTGAGAGGTGAAAAAGGAGATGGTGTCGCCGTCAGTCCACCGGTCAATGAAGGTACAAGATGACTGGTGATCTGGTGGTGAACCGGTGGCGGGATGAGGGTTGAAGAAGGAAATGGTAGCTGAGTTTCAAATTTTTAGTTTGGAGCGGGAAGGGGCGGGGTGCGGTGAAGAAGGAGATGAATAGTGTACTCAAAACATTACGACCCCATCACTAAAAAAGGCCAGAAAAAGCTTGCTGAATGCTCAAAACATTTTCATTGTTGGTGGTTGTTAAGAAATTGTTGAGCATTTTCATTGTTGGTGGCTGTGGGTGGTGTGGCAACGTATTGGTGGTTGGTGGATTTTGTTGGCTGCACAGGCTAGGTGGGCTGGGGGGTGAAAAATGAGATGAACAGTTTTATTTTAGATTTTTATATGAAAAAAAGTAAAATTGCCATTTTGCCCTTTAAAAATTAGTCAACAATTGGTCATATTTTTATTTTTTGGTCAACTAATGGTCAAGCTAACAGTTTCTATCAATTTGGACTCCGGTGCAAGTTTTTTAAAGATTTGATACCGTGGGTGGTACAAATAAAATGTTTGGGCAAAGTCTGCAACTAAATGAAAGGTTTGGTACCATGGCTGCGATTTTTCCTTCTTTTAAAGAAGTTTTTGGGCGTCCTAGGATTGCTTCCAATGACGAATTGATTTTAAGAAATATTATAGTCCTTTTATTATAATGTAATGAGAAAAAGAAAAAAAACCAAAAAATGCAGATTTAGCCAAAAAGAAAAGGAAAAATTGCAGTCGAGGTCCCAAATCTTCTCATTTTTTACAAACTTTACCTCAACCTTCAATTTGTGTCATCACAGTTCCCAAACATTTGAGAAATTCGCATATGCCGTGCAAAATGACAGAAAACGTTAGTTCCACCGCCAGTTGACCTAAAAAATGGAAAAAATGCAAATTTTGACCAATTTAAACATGAGCATTTTCGTCAATTCCAATTTCTCTATTTTCATTGTGCTAATCACTGTTCATTTCCCTCATTTCCCAGGTCTTATATCATCATCATCTTCTTCTTCTTCTTCTTCTTCTTCTTCTCTCTCCCATTATAGTAGGTGTGAATATGGAGAGCAATATATGTAAATGCGGTGACCCTGTGTAGATGAAGAACTCATGGACAAACTTGAACCTAGGAAGAAGATTTCTCACATCAAGATGTCGGTGGATGTAGCTTCTTTGATTGGTACGACCCTCCAATGCGCGACAGGTCGAAGGAGATAATCCCTAGATTTCTACGTGTTAGAAGAGAGATGGAAGCTGAACTAAACACCCAATGTGCAAGAAGCCGTGGTTCTTGGAAGACTTGGATATTAGGATTTGTATGTGATTTTTTTGTGAAATGGGTATGTGCATAGATCTGTGTTAGGTTTATGAGCTCATATGTTGTGTTTGTGTTTTGGAAGGTGGGTTCATGAGTTAGTAATCGAGTACTTTCTATGATCTTGTAACTCATTTTTTCATTAAATAAGTAAGACATATTATCAATCAACAATGTTGCCCTAATTTTCATTTTGCACAATTTCCTACCCCTGTGAGCAAATGCTTCCAAATGACAGGAAAAATCTGTTCGAAAACCCGTTATAGGTGGTACATTGCAGGTCTCAAAAGTTTTTAATAAGTCGTACATAATGTCCCAAACCTTTTACTACATTGCAACGTAGGCCCAAACATTTGTTTTTAAATTCACATAAAGTCCCAAATTTTTTGAATGAGTTGTACATTAGGTCTCAAACCTTTTACGGAGTTTAATCTTATGTCCAAATTCTTTACTTAGTAAGAATATCTATTTCACTACTTTCGGTCCCAATTCCAAAACTGTTTCACTTCCGAGGCACCCAGGACAAAATGATCCAAAAACAATCACTAATTAAAGATAAAAAGAACCATTTTTTCATTTGAATATTCACATTCTACATCATCATTCATTCATCACACAAAAGCAATTCCAATTTCGTTCTACCAAAAGATCTAATCACATAAATTTCACCATACAAAAATGTTTGTTCTAAATGATTATCATACAAAAAGCTATGTTCTTATTTGTCCATTTTTTTCTTTTTTGCATGTGGCTCTGTGGGAGTAGAAATCTTGCTCTTGCTCTTGATTTGTGATGAAGTTGGCATTGTATCATGCTATGTAGAGGCCTTTCTATTTCCCTTGCCCTGTGATTGAGTTGATTGTCTATCCTATTCTGTATCCTGCTGTGAACCTTCTTCAGAATATGTTTTCTTATTATAGTCTGTCCCACCACATTTTTTATATGTCATTTTCATTCAAGTCCTTACCATTTTGGTGCTTGCATATGGCTCCACTTGCGATCTTTTTCTCAACTTCTTTGGTCTGCTTGCTTGTTTCTTCTTTATAGGTAGATTAAGAGGATGTTTCCCAGCTCTAGCCACAACTCCGGACCTGACATTGGTTGGATGACTGGGCTATAGGACATCATGTAAGATTCTTTGCTGTAGCATACATACTCATATATGCCTATGTTTCTCGATAGCATACCAGACATTGCATGCGCACACGGTATTCCAGTAAGCTGCCTTCTACATGCACATTTACGCCTCACCTCAAACTTTCACTTCCGGCATAGTCAGCCTTCAAGAACCTTGCCTCCGCTTTTGGTTTTTCAATAATATTCATAACTCTATGACCAAAAGCATGATCCTACCTTTGTGCAGCTTCTCTTTTGCCATTCATCCTCTACATTTTTTGATGTTTTATCTTCTCAAGCATTGAGATAATAAGTTGCAATCATTATCGAAGAGTTAAATGCCTCACACAACTTATTCAGTAGGACGTCGCACTTTGAATAATTCTGGAAATGCCTCCACATTAATGCTGGTTTCTCATTAAACCATTTAAACGCTTCTTCATTCATATCTTTCGTCTCATTCATTGCACTTCTCCACTCTGGTACTGTTGTTGCCAGTGCTGTAGCCCAAAACATGCTCTTCAGAGTCAGTCCCTTATGCACCAAGGTGAAATTTATGTACAAATGTCTTGCGTAGCACCTATGTTCACCACCCTCACATAACAAATTTATGGAGTCTACCAAGCTATTGTGTTTGTCAGAAATGAAGGTCCAAGCTCTAGCATTACACATCCCAATATCCTACTAAAAGCTCTAAGAACCATTCCCAATCTGTTCTATTCTCCGTATCTACAACAGCCCAGACTATAGGAAACATGCAATTATCGGCATCAATACCTACTACAACCAACAACTGTGCACCTTGTGCACTTTTTAGGAAACATCCATCCAAACCAATCACATTCCTATACCCAGCTCTAAAACCCTTTGCAAGGCCCCAAACATATGTACATTCTTTTGAATGTTTCACCTTCCCCTTCAATTCTCATTGTACTACCAAGATTAACTCGTTTCAACTCCTCAACATATTTCCACAGGAACTTTTGCGGTTCAACCACAATACAGTTGACAACTTCTACACATTTAGATTATGTCCTATAAAATTGATGTTTAGAGATCTCATACATACAATCCTCCTTCACCGTCTCTGTAAAACTATTCATGGATATTTTTGGGTCAGATCTGAACTTCCGTATATATATTTTTTTCCAAGTAACCAGCATACACTCTTCTATTTTGCCACATCAGTGTGCATGTATGTTCATCTTTAAATGTGTCAATCTTGAAACTTTTGCCTGGTTGCTTGTGGGCATACAAAAGCCGTGAACAATTGTCTTGACATTTGACTCGTAGTCTTGTTCCATCATTCTTGACATATTTTACATGCTTTGCATTTTTAACAGAGTACCGTATAACTGTTTCCCTCAATATCTTTATGTTGTCAAACTTCATGCCTATTTAGAATTGTGGATCTTACATATCTGTAGCGGGATTAAACCAAGGCTCATTCCTGGCTCTTTAAGAGCCACCAACTTCTTCGGTATCACTTGGAATACTTCTAAGATCATTTGACTCATCATAGTCCGTTCCATCACCATCTACATGCCATGTTCCACCTTCATGTTCTGTCCTCGGATTTTCATCACCAATATCAAATCCCACTGACAACCTGAGATATGTATCTTCATCATTATCATCACCAGACACATCTTCCCCCAGCTCATTATCTGAATCACCGAACTCCTTCACTATGCCTTCCTCAAATTCCATCTCACTATTTCCTTCTCTAGTGTCGGTACGATCTACATTTTTAGCAACATCAGGTGCATCAATCGGTGGTGCATCTGTAGGGATGCAGTAGATGCCTCATTATAGTCATGTAGGTCTGCCACCTATGGGCTTATCACTCATATTTTGCCCACTTGTAGGTACATGATCTTCTGCATGGGAATGGGGTGTATATGCTGGTGGTGTATCAACATGGGGTGAAGCAACATGGGTTTCATCAACACATGATGCATCACCTACTGCATCATGTTGTACTTCAGCAGGTGCATCATATTGAGGTGAAATAGTGACTCATTGTGATTTGTAGCATGTGCCTCTTCATTGTGATCTATAAATACATGATCTTCATCTGTAAGTAAGTCACTCACTTCACCTGCAGAAATATCAGCAGAACTTTCTTTATCCACTTCTATTTCGTTAGCATCACCATTGCTGTCAATCCCATCGACAACATACATGCCATCACCCTCCAGAAACTCATCATAAACCTCCATTGCATAGCATATATTATGCTCAAACTGTTTGTCAACATCTAGTTTCCCTTTTTCTTCCACCTCCTCCAACACCTCACCAGTGTCAACATCAACCACCGAAATATCATGCCCTACTTTGTCGTCCCATGGCAATTCCAACACTTCAACTACGGGCACACACTACACTTCAGCAAACCTCTTCTCACCAAGCAACCTAACTACATTCATAAAGTCTGTATCTTTCACCAACCAGAATGATGCCTCACTCAATCTTCTCTTTTCAATCTTATACATATACCTCATTTTCTCAAAATAGCCTAGCGTCTTCATAGCATTGTCCAGGAGAAATCTACTAAACAAATCAAGGTGCACATAGTTTAGGTAGACTATCTTCCCATGCTAGTACACAAGCTTTCGCATCTTTCTGAAAATACATCGTCGTGATGTAGCTTTATGGTGAAATAACTTGAATTTCTCACTGGGCAAAAAAATCATATCAGTAACCCGCCATCAACAAACCCTAGTTGAACGACATGAATGCAAAATCAACACGAATAAAAAAGGAAAATTTTATGATTCCAACTCAATAACATGCTTAAAATTATGGAAATATGCACTAATGTGATCATAGTTGATAATTCACTACGAGGCAAACATGTCTACAACCATAAATTTTGAAAAAAATAATAAAAAACTTACCATATACAGGTTCGGGAAGACGATCTCGTATGTGACATGCAAAATCTTCTTGAATTATCTAATTATTGGCTATCTTCATTCAACATTGTAGAAGATGGGCTATAGGTTCGAACCGTAAAGGAGAATGGAGAGAGAGTGATATTAAAACTGACAAAATGACTTTATTGTTTTAAATAAAGGGGGATATTGGAATGGACGAAAATGCCCCCGTTTAAATTGGTCAAAATTTGCCTTTTTTTTCCATTTTTGAGGTCAACTGATGGTGGAACTAACGTTTTTCGTCATTTTGGACCGCATTTGCGAATTTCTCAAAGGTTTGGGACCTGTGGTGGTACAAAGTGAAGGTTGAGATAAATTCTACAAAAAATGAAAAAAATTTGGGATCGTGACCGCAATTTTTCCAAAAGAAAATGAAATTTGAGCAGTGACAATTGCCAAGATAGACATCAATGACCCCTCTACAACTTGGTTAAGGAGTTGTAAAGTTGTTTTCATAGGTAATCCCACATTGTTTTCCTCAAGTCGCCATAGGGAACACTCACTTGTGAGTACAAAGACATGTCCAACTTTTCTAAGACCCTTCATGTCTTGTTGCTTAATTTCCAATTTCCTTGGCTAAATTGTGTTTTTCAATCACATAAATCCATTCCAAGTTAAATGAGCAAGCTAAACCAATATGAAAGGGTCACAATTAGGTCAAGCATGAGCATAAATTGTTCGACCAACCAAATGCGATCACGATTAAATCTAGAAACTTGTGTGTTAATAACGCTAGCCATCTTCTGTAGCATTCACATGCTCATGCAGTTGATGTGATAATTTACTTAGTCAATTTTCTTTTATATTCTCTCGAGTCATCTTATTCGAAAGTATATATGGCCGATCAAGTCATTATGGGTGGAAGCTCGTAATTATGATTCAATTATTGATCTCTTGTGCTCATGCAGTTGACGTGATGGCTTACCACTCAGTCAACTCTCTTTTTGTATTCTCTCGAGCCTTCTTATTCAGAAGTATAGTAAAAATGACCAATAACTGAATCACAACTATGAGACTCCACTCTAATGACTTGATTGTCAAAGAGAGATGGATGAATCACCTCTTTGAGGTGTGACTGAACCCACTGAGTCGTGCCTGGCAAGTAGATAACCTAATTTTTTAATGGTATATTGAGAAAGGACCCTTCAAAAACAATCAAAAATTATATTATTGCGGGCCGAACTATTCCCTAATATCAAGTTTCACATGATAAGTAATCTGCAATGAAATTAAGAGATAATGGGACCAGAGATGTTCCTAATTATATACTAAAACATTTCTTAGGTCATTGTCTAACACCTAACCCTTTATATTTGGTGAAGAAATTTACTCACCTAAATGAAAATTGTTTAATTTGCTCATTAAAGTTTAGACACAAATAAGTTTATGGACAGTTTATTCCTAACATGAAATTTGAATCAAAATAAGAGCATATGGCAGAATGCTTTAGCTTTAAAAACATTTTACTTGAATAATCTATAATATATTAAATATTAAATATCACATCAAGTGAGAATGATTTTTTGAACGATTCTACCCATATTATAATTCAATTATTTTAATAATACCTAACTTTTCTTATTTCAATATGTATTTAATTTATTTAACCATTTAGTTATCATCAATGTACATGTGCATTTGACATATTCATTTCACCCAAATACTTTCATTAATTTATTAGATTTCCTATTATTAATTCTTAATTAATTAACATTTATATTCATTTAATTAATATTCATGCATTTCAATATTATTATTTCAAAATAGAAATTTACATTCAATAATGCATTTCATTATTCTCAATGATTTAACATTAATTGTCGCATATATATTCTTTGATATTAATTCAAAATTAATTATAGTCACGCATATTCAAATATTATTTTTACAACACTTATAAAATATTTCATAATAATGTGCAATGTACGTTCAACGTTAACTAGTATTAATGAAAGTACATAACATGATTTTGATGAATTCTTAGCGATTAATTAAAGTAGTTATAAATTATATATATATATATATATATATATATATACACACTTTCTCAACTCTCGTTTTAACCCTGCTAGAGCCGATACCTGGGTTGAATTAAAGAGATATGTTAACAGATAACGTAAAACTTTGTCACAACCTACACTACCAAAGTAACCAAACACATCATAGAAATACAATTTACATTTTTATCCTCGATGTAGGCACAATTAAATGCTGAAAAAGTTTAGTTCAAGTGCCTTAATTAGTCATGTCAACGAGTCGAGCCACGAGCCAAAACTCAAAGCTCGGGCTCGGCTCAAGCAAAATAGGTCCGAGTCGAGCAACAGCTCGGCCAAAAAAATGAGGCTTTAGCGGGCCAAGCCGACTCGTATTTTTTTTAAATTCGTTATAAATTTATAATTTTTTATAATGTAATTAACATTTGTGCAATTTATATGTATTATAAATAATAACTAAATATTAATATATAAAAAAATACAAATAAACTTTTTTTAAAAAATAAAATGACAACTGTATTTTTTAATTATTTTTATATTATTTAGTCACGGTCTGCCCAGGCTCGAGCCGACGCCCCAAAATGGGGCTCTGTGGAACCGAGCTCGAGCCGGACTCGTTCGGACTTTTTTTGGACTGAGTCTGAGCCAATGAACTTTTTTGCCATCCCTAACCTTAACTTTTGTTTCCGTGCATTAACATACGCGTTAGTTATTTGAGTGAGTTTACTTTTGAGTAAACAAGTTAATTTCAAAATAATTTACGATAATTAAATTTGAAAATGAGAAGTTACTTAATTTTTTAATAAATAATATGTCTTACTTCTAAAATAAATGACTTTTTTTATTGTAATTGTAATACAAATTACCCATTCGAACACAACTAGGAAAAAACATAGTAATAAGGTTGACTCTATGGGGAGAAGGGAAAGGGAACTTGAAAAATTCCAAATCTCTCAATTTTTAACTCAAGGTTAAATCTATGGAGTAAATTTTACTGTGTATAATTTTTTATTTTTTTGAGCATATCTCTATCATATGATAAGAGCATTTACATACTTTGCATTAAATGACATTTTCTTATCTACTTTCTTCAATTTGTATTAGGGACATTTGTCAAAGTTTTAATTTTTTCTTTTTTCCTTTTTTTGACATTATCCCGCATTATTAGTTTGTTTAATTCCAAAAAAAGTCGTAAATTCACATGGAAGTCATTATCGTGATATACAATCCATATTTTTCGATTGTCTCACAACTTCAACTGTTCACTCCCACCAAAGAACAATTAGTCTTTCCCATTTAAACAAATCGGTTTTGTTTAACTAATTATTACATCCATCCGTAAAGATACGCTTGATTTCTTCTTTCGTATGTTCCAAATTATAGTTCATTTTTGTTATTAAAAGTATAGATATTTTTTAGTTTTCTAATATATCCCTATTTAATGTACCTCTTATCAAGAAATATAAACTGATTCTATTTAAATAGTGTAAGTTGGTGTTTGATGGTTATTAAAATTAGATTTTTAGTAGATTGTGATAAAAAATTTTGAAATGCGTGTTTGAAAAGTTATAAGATTCATGAAAGATGTGATTAATATTGATTGAACTGACTTTGATTTATATTAACATCTCATTTTAATTTGAAAATAAGGATGTATGTAGTAATAAATTGAACAATGCTACACGTACAGAACGGAACGGGTGGGGGTGGTTGGCTTCACAGGTACTTACAAATGAGAGGGGGTGGATTTTTTAGTTCATTTTTTATTTCTTGTGGGCTTCCACGTATGTGAGTGGGAGTAAAACATCTGTGAATTTTTTTTAAGTGATGCTATATGTATACCGGGGTTGACACCCCGGTGTACATCGCCCCTCACAATAGGGGGGCCCACGATTTTTTTATTGGATGTGGGCCCTCCTTTTTTGTGAGGAGAGTGTACACCGAGGTGTACAAATAGCATTTCCCATTTTTTTTTCCCTGTACGTACAAAATTATCTGCCAAGTACGCCATCTGTACCTCCCAGTATAATTTATGTGTCTGTACACTGCATCTGCTATTTAAACCCTCCATCTCTCTTCATATCTCCCAAAAGCTCTCTCTCTCTCTCTCTCTGAAAATAATTGAAAACAATACTGAAAATTTTCTTTAGAGAATGAAGAGTTTGATACGGAGGCTAGCAAGAGTGGCAGATTCTTCACAGTATTATCTTTTGCGATCGGAGTCGAGAACGAGACGCCAGAGGTCTGCGTCTTTCCAGAAGAACAGCGGTGTACCGGAGGGACACTTGCCGGTGTACGTAGGCGAGGAAATGGAACGCTTTGTTGTGAGTGCCGAGCTTTTGAATCATCCGATTTTTGTAAAGCTTCTGAATATATCTGCACAGGAGTATGGTTATGAACAAAAAGGTGTTTTACGGATTCCCTGCAATGTGTTCCTCTTCGAGCGAGCGATGGAGGCTCTGAAAATCAATGGCCGAGTTGCAGATTCACGTGACCTCCAGGATATACCGAGTTATCTTTCTGATGAATTCCGGTAGTGGAAGCGAATCAATGGAAGAACAGATTAACAGAAATATATAAAAAGTAAATAATTAATAGAATTTGAAGTTTCGAATTCGTCGCCTTATGCCGATGAATGAATAATGATGATGATTGTTTTGCAATTAGAATAGTTTTTTTTTTTTAATTCCTTTTTTTAATTTCTCCTTTGTAAATACGTTGTGATCATCAACGAATTTAGGGTTTTTGATGAACGTGTGAAGACAACAGATGTAGAATGTGAGAGAAAAACAGAATGATATTGAAAATTACGTCGTTTTTTTGCCTTTTTAAGAGTAAGCCGATTGAGTGCAGAATTATAATTTTCCATTTATATATTTACGTGAATGGGACACTCAGGCGGTACATTTTAAATGTCATGCAACGGAGCGAACGACGACCGACTACTGGTGAAGTGTAAAAATCTATTAAGAGGAAGGGAACAATACATAAATAAGGTATTTAAGTATCACTATTTCAAAA
>CAIGRP010119437.1:0-18165 GCA_903798385.1 Fraxinus cuspidata
GCAATTTGTTCTTTATTTTTCTTCTCTTTATTTTTGTTTTATTTAAATAGAAAGATATATTGATCATTTTATGTCAAAAAATGTGAAAAATGATGTTTTCCGCAATGAAACGTTGAAATAAGGACGAAAATGCAAAAAAAAAAATGAAATGTAGGGACATTTTCCGCAAGAAGTGTCAAACGTATGGACGTTTTGTGCTATTAAGCCTTTATTGTATGAATGTGATTTAAAATGGGTATAAGATTATATGTAATTCTATAGTATGAACCTTTATTATGAAGTTTTAATATGATTTCGACATAATGACATCCAATAAATGTTATTTCTTGAATACTTGTTATAGTGTTTAATATTTTCAATTACTTGATCACTAATTGAATTGATGTGTGAATTATATTGTTCCTGAGAGAGACAATAGGATAGATAACATGTTATAACAATTGTTATGATGTTAGATATATGATAGAAATATATCGCTATGCTTTACATGATTTCAATAAGTGTTCTAGGGTTTTATTGGTTGTTTTCATATTCGTATATTTTATAGAGATATATGAATATCATATTTAAAGATAGATTTAATTTTACTCGAGAGAAATTATTAAAAAATTTAGGCGCATTGATCAATAAGAAAATATACATATTATCTTGATATTGAATTGTATTAAATTGGATTAATAAAGGGGATTCAAAGTCTTAATAATCATCCAATGAATTAATTGATCCTAGATTAAATACATAGTCTCCAAGGGAGGATATCTTATTCATAATTTTATTACTTGTTCACTATATCGCACACTTGCAGGATTTTGTACGATCATGCTGTAAAGTGTTGGGTTAAGTCCTACTAAAAATGCAAATCCTTATATTTAGTTGTCATCATTGAGTTTGAAATTAAGTTGGAGAAAATTGAGAATGTCAACAAGTCATGATACCCGATATGTCATAGGCAATCCTCGTGAAAATGATATCATATTCTTCCGTTGCAATTTCGATGATCGTCAGACTGGACGTTTTTCCACCAGCAAACAATAAATTAAGTTTCAGTTTTGTCTAATAATATATTTTTTCGTATAAGAGATACATAGGTATTTTCTGTTATCCATTTAATATATTCCACCATCTATGTTGCCCGACGTTACACTCATACTATCCTAATCTACATGCATTGCATTTAGAGGTGTTACGTGGAGCGAGTCGCTCTTTGACTCAACTCGTCCCACCCACTAGTCGAGCAGCAATTAGGCCATTGTTCGTCTACTCACGAGCCCGCGAGCTTGTTGGCTCACCAAATATAGAAAAATATACAATTTTGGTGTAAAAAATTTAAATTTGACGAACTGCAATCGGCTTGCAAGCCCCCACCAAGGAGTGATCTGGTGGGACAAGCCTAGCAGAGCTGAACCCCGCAGTAGGTGAGCTGAGCGGCTCGAATCGCTCCTATTTAACACCCTTATTTCAATTTAGTTTGTGTTGGACATGGGAACAACACATTATTAACTAAAAAATGATTTGGCGTAATAAGAATAAAGAGAATTAACTAAATATGGTTAATGTAAAATACACAAAATTCCATGGAAATTAATTATTACTACTCAATTAGTTCCTTTTCTATATTTGTTGTTATTTGGTAATTATAGATCTAATTTGATTCGTGATTTCAACAACTTCATTTTAATGTTATGTGTCACTAAATATTTCAACTTCTTATATTTTAATGTCTCGGAGTGACTAATTCAATTTGTAAAGTTTAGTGACTTAATATTGACATTTTAAAATTTAGAAACCATTCACTAGCATGTATAATACAGGCCAACCATATTTTTAACCAAGAAAACATAATTTGAGAAAATTAATAATTCAGACCGGCCTACTCAATGGGCATCTGGAATGCGAAACTCAGACTCAATATATTCAAAAACTTATCTAACTCATTTCTATACGAAGCAAAGGGGTACCAGGCTACAAGCCCATTTACTAATATAAAGATTCAAGAAAACCAAGGAAAAAGGCATACTGAACATGAAAAAGAGGATATATTAAACAGATTTGAGACTCTACCTCGGCAGTGGTTCTTCGACGGCCGGGAAATTAATTATCGATGAATGCCTCCCAGAGGGTGGAATACTCTGAGACTGTTTTCTTAATTTTATATTGCAAGAAAGGGGTACTCTCCTTTCAGATTTTTCTCTAAGGCGAGATGCAAAGTCCACTGCTGGCAATTCTGATACAGGTTCTGTTTTTGTTCTCCTGACGACGTCGAGATTTTGACCCTGCTTCGCTCCATCATTGCCGTTGTGAGCAGATTGGTCTCCTAAGAGAGGTAACCTTGCACCATTGAACTCCATTTTATACATGGATTTATCATCATCAGACAGGTAACCACTTTCTGCGCCATCCTGCATGGCAAGGTCATCATACTCCTCGTCGGACTTCGTGGATTCTTCGTCCACAGAGCCTTCCAGCTGTTTCAAAACAAGTAACATCTTTTAATATACATACCCATAATCAAACACAAGGAGAAGCTACAAAATTTTATCAATCAAGTATATATATTTACATTACTAGAAGATCCACTTAGATATTATAAGCAACCATAATGAGGTGTTTTTAAGTGAGATCATTCAGTGACCAGACAACGTGTTCCTACCTCGTCTTCATTTTGTTTTTGTCCGTCACTAAGATCCTCATCACTGTCCATCTCTGGTGGCTCATCAACCTCTTCATCGCTACCATGGACAGACAATTCCTCCTTAAGCTGCAAAACAAAAGAAGACCACAAAGCAATAGACAAGAGGCAGAGCAATCAGAAAACACAACCATATGCGCAAAACATTAGAATTATTGACAACTCTTAAAATTTGTTATCCTGGAAGTTGGCTTAGAATATAAGAGCATGTTCGGTAAGCTTGGCGGGACAGTGCCGGACAAGACCAAGGAAGAGAAGGAAATCAAAATCTTGAACGTTTCCCTTCCACTAATGTCTAATATTGTGGCACAAACATGCCCTAATATGATCCAAACTAAAAGCCAACATTACAGTGCCATTATATTTTGCTTCAGCTGTAATATATCAAGATAATCATCACTTGAGCATACCTCCTTGGCAGGGCCATCTGTCCTTGGTGAGCTGCAGCAGGATGAATAATATCTGCTACCATTGTCGGTGAGGTCACCCCGTGATTCATCAACACTACTGGCATGACTAGTGCCCCCAGTATCACCAGGCCAAGCACTGATCCCAAAATGACCAAACTGCAGGTTGACAGGTTCGGCTTTACCTATCAACAATGGTCCATACATAGGCGTTCCTATTCCATTCTCAATTGAACGGCCCACAATAGGCTTGCCATTATCATCTATCATGTCAACTGGCCATGCCTTAGCCACAGATCCATCGTTATTCAAAAGCGCCATCAAATGCCTAGAAGAACCTTGCCTTTGGATCAACTGAAACATTCCCTTGGAGCTCAAGGAATTGGCAGTGCACTGATTCCTGTACTCCTCGTCAACAACAGAAACTATGTTTGTGCTTGGATCATAAAGCTGCTCTCCCGCTTCACGCCTTCTAAGGCAGCTAAAAACTGTTGCATGAATGGCTGCCACACTTTTGTCAACATTTGTGTTGTTTATCTTTGGCACCAAATGCTTATCAGCACGGTTGCAAAGATATTCTTGGATTGTTCGAATGTTCCGTATATATTTAACGTATTTGTTTTTAGCAGGATCTAGTGTCATGTACTTCGCACGGACTGCGAATCTTTCCAAGTGTTTCTCCTCATTTGAAATGTAAATCATGAAAGGTATGATTGAAGGATGTTTCTTCATGAGTCCCATCTGCATGGGAAACCAAATGTGATCAAAGCATAGGACAAGAGACGAAAGACATGACACTACAGAAGTTCATAAGAATTAAAAATATGCATGGATTTTTACCACAAAATTGAGACTTAAGTGAACGCCCTCGACCACCACTGATTCTTTCCTTTTCTCCCATGCAGTAATTAACCGATCGAGGCTGTCAATTACCATCTCACTTTGTGCCTTAAATCCTTCAATTGCCATCTGTTTGGGACTTATCAAATCACTTGTCATGGAACTTCCATCAAATGCTGGTTTTCCGACTGTGGAACCAATTGATGCATCATCCTTAGCTAGTGAGGTGTGAGAAACGCCAGCTAATTTCTTTGCTTTCCTTTTGGCCTTGGCTTCTGCAACAGCTACAGGATCCAAATATTCCCCAGCATGGTAGGTCGATGACCATAGTAAAGGATTCTGTTTTTCATCTACAAAGCTTCTCATCATGTGCCGAATTGAATCAGTAGATATAACAGTTGTAATGCCCAACCTGCTACCCTGCAAATATAAAGAATAGCCAATATTAAATTTCTTGAGGTTAATTTGACAAGGATATTAACATATCATTGGAAATGACAAGCGCTACTCACAAACATTAAGAAATACTCGTAGAAATAGGAATATGTTAAAATATGCACAAGGGAATGATGCATGATCACCTTGAACTTCTTGTTTGACTTTGCATGGGAATTTAGAAAACCTGATAAAGACAATGTTAACACTACATAATTTTTCGACAATTGACATAACCCATTAGTGGAAGTATTTATGGAAAATTTATTGCTTTCAGTCATACATTCAACAAACTCAAAGGTGCAAAAGTGTACAAACTAAGTAAATGATCAGTGTTCGATATTAGCGATTTAGCAAAAATTAACTAATTGGGACCTACAAATTCAGAAACGTGTGATTCGCATGTTAGGTTGTAAACCAAGTTCATGAATTTTTTTGTATGCCTGGCAGTGGATGACACTGTTAACTCACAAATAAATTAAGGTGTAGAAACTTTAGCGGATTTTAATTTTTGTTAACAAGAAGAAATTTTGGGGCAAACAAGAACAGAGGAACCTAGTCACATGCTAGCAATATAAGAGCTAAAAAAAGAATATCGAATCGAATGTGGAATGTAGCTAAAAATTATAAACAGAAAAAGATGGTAACCAGTAACTCAACACAATGCATTTACAATATACAATGCAAAATGACAATAATTACTTAAACCACAGACAAACATCAGTTAAAGAATAAAATAAAATAAAAGAAGTCTAATGAACAAAAACTCTAGAATCCAGTTATAAAAGAAAATAGGAAACCATGATATATTAGAAAACAAAAACACCATACCAGTAAAGCAGACAAGGTAGATTTACCACAGCCACTAGTACCACACAATAGCACGGTAACAGATTCCTTTCTTTCTCGGATTCTGAGATAACCAAATAAGGACTTAGAGAACAAAACAATTTCATTAAAAGGTTGACATAAAAGAAAAAGACAAAGAACTAGTTTTACCTCCAAATCATAAATACTACTAAGCAACACTGGCTTAACAAAGTTAAGGGCAAAAAACATTATTAGCAAAGGCATTCAGAATACTCTTCAACAATTAGTTCACAAGTAAAAGGAACTGGAACCTTAAATTTAATAGTATCTGGAGGGCAATCCAACAATATGG
This sequence comes from Fraxinus cuspidata, assembly GCA_903798385.1. Classification (NCBI taxonomy): domain Eukaryota; kingdom Viridiplantae; phylum Streptophyta; class Magnoliopsida; order Lamiales; family Oleaceae; genus Fraxinus; species Fraxinus cuspidata. Next base: position 5,534 of record CAIGRP010119437.1, read on the forward strand.
CCTATGAAGGAACAGGTGATCCCACCTCATGTTAGTCCAGCATTTCTTAAGGAAACACATGATCCCACGTTTTTGAAGTAACTTTGTCTTACAATTCGTGATGAACTCAAAACCGTCCACAAAAGTACTCATAGGAATGATTTACAGGAAACATAAAACTGTATAAATAATGAAATCTAATCATGTTATCAATGATGCATCAGCAGCTGAATGTCACATTTTTGAACTTTGATTCTGGAGTCAGACAAGACTGCAGCTAGAAAGGGAAATCTTAGTTATAAGCCTATTAAACCAATAATTCCTATACCCATGATTATTGCATTGAGAAGTGAAACCAAGTACAGATAATATGGGATTTGACCAACGGTAATTCTATAGATGATTATACATTCAGCAAATGTCATCAGCTGTCAGCATAATAATGGTAAAGTGACCCTGCTTCTTCGGCTTTCACTGAGGAATCCCTTAGATATGATGCAAAATGGATCTTGTTTTATGTTTCGTCATAAACTTTCTTCGTCAAAAAGTATCAACTGGAGTTTGTTTTCATGAGGATCATTCAACAAATAAATCAAGGTCAGTTGAATGAATTCATTATATTTTACCATAGACTTGCTAGGTAAGTCATCTGTTCATTCAATTATGCAATTTAACAAGGAAAGCTCTATTAGTGAATCGTCTTGCACACTCATGGGATGTGAAGCCTAGATTTCACTGCTGATTTCTCGTAAAGCTTGCATATCGAAAATTAGACAATAAAGGTGAAAGAAGAAGTAACAACTCACAACAAAAATTTTACCTTACATAATGTAAAGAAAAATGAAGATGAAATAACAGAATCTGTAAGTTGCACTGAGAAATGGAGTTAGAAAGATGCCGTCGTTGGACGTGAGATGCTAATTGTACCTGCAAGCTAAAACCAAATCAGCCCTCTGATTCGGGCCAACATACTTGTAATCAGCAAGAGCTTCACAAACAACGTCTAGAAAAGTTTTTCTTCTAACCACCACAGTTGTGCGTCTTTTGTACAGTTCAAAGGGTTTGCTCTTGCTTTTATCTACCTCTGAAGACAAATGTTCATTAGCATCCATTTTATCCACGCAGGAATCACCAATAAAATTGGTATCCCTTTGAGGATATACTTTAGCATTCTGTTGTAACACCACTAGACAAGATGAAATAAGCTTATCCACGAAGCATCCACTCCTCATCATTTCAAATACCCTTTGGCTGATCTGGACAAAATAAGAATTACAAGGCACGAAGTCAAAAAGGCGACAGTGGTAGAGGACAAAGATGTGCGCCAAAAGAAAAAACAAAACAAGATGCCGAAATCCAACTTGCAAACAATGCATCCATTGACATGAAAGCTTCATGTCAACCAAAACAAATATTACTTTGACGTACGGGATTTCCATGCAAATGTCACAGTTAGATCAATTGGATGACACATGTAAACGCAAATCAGATGGATTTCAATATTGCAGACCTCTATGGGCCCCAGAGAGAATAGATCCATGCTATTATTAGCATATAATTGTTATATGAGTATTTAGTTATTTATTTAAATGTCTAAAGAAGCCTAAACAGATCAACATCAGTTGCAGAATTCACATTACTAAAATACCTATTACTGAATACGGTATTAATTATGGAAAATTTTCTAACCAAATCAAGAACAATAGAAGATCCAACGTTGCAGACTGAATGGGTAATACAGTGTATCTTGTAATTAACCTGTTAGCAAATCATGAAAATTGTGACTTCATTAGTTTTCACTTAATTAGGCGTTTACTTCTTTTAATTGCTGAAATTTTGCAAGAAAATATCAAAGATATTTATTAAAATAGAAATTTACAAACACTTGCGTGCAGAGGCATGATCCATGCTTGTAGAGCTGTCATTCTCAACGAATAATGAAAAAGTAGAAATAGATAAGCAAATAGGCAGTAAAACCAAATTTCTCTCAGTTTATTAGACCTCAACTTCATCCTGTTCTTAATTTTAGGTAATTCTTATAATTCATCATCTCATCCACTCGATACACAGAGGCAAAAACACCTACAATTACTTACTGTTTGTGAGTGTAGGCCATGCATATATACACAAACACTCATGCAACACTGCAAGTTCGATGAATTTTTAAACAAAGTTGACGAGATATCCTTGAAGCAAAAAGAGAGAAAATAAGAGACCTTAAACGCATGACGAGCTTTGCAACCCATGAGTTGCAGAGTGCTCTGCAAAACAGAACGCGTGTACCGAAACGACGAGGAATCCTCCGCCGCCGCATCATCCTCCACCACCACTATGTACAGCAACTTCGCCACCCCCTCCGCAACCGCCATTCCTCCACCTTCACATGCAATACACACAAAAATCATCCAATATTCAAATTCAAAGTAGCAATGCAGGTTATTAACAACAGAATCATACCTAAACACAAAAATTCGAGACGAGTGCGGTTATGATTCTACAACTGGATGGAGTTCAAATTCGGGCGAAGATGATGAGAATCTGAAGAAAGGGGCATTTTTTAAGGCGATCTGGCAATTTGGTCTGCCGCCTGGTTCCACGCATCACAGCTTCTGTTCCTCCACGAGTCAGTCGCCTCTCTCAACAGACAGGACAAGTAAATGACGGATTTGGGTCGGCAAGGGGAAGAAACTACATAAACATAACAATGGATGAATGGATGGGGATATTCATTATTTATAGGCGTAGCAGCAGGACATAATTTAGAAATTTAATTGTTCTTTTCCTTTTTTTTTTACTAAGGGGATGTTTGATTCCTACTTTTCTTGAAATATATTTTCATTTCTCTTCTTTTCAACCACATTTTCATTAAAATAATATTAAACGTAAATTAAAAAATTTTCTTTTTTTTTAACCACATATTCTCAATTAATCTATTATTTCAAAACACATTTTCCAAAAATAATGGAGCTCAAAATCAAAGTTAATTTTAACGAAATATCTTAGTAAAATTACAAATATTGTCCATAGATCCATTATTTATTGAAAAAGTTACTTTTAACGAAAAATGAAACAGGCATTATGATTTTAGTAGGAAAAATACGGAAAAAAAATTATTATCGTTGATTGTGTTTTTACATCAAGTGCTCGACCTCCAATTTTTGCAAAATTTAGAGTCCTTAATAATGTTTATATTCGTTGCAACTAGTATTTTGATTTTTTTGCTTGAGCCCCGTGTAAATTTAGGAGATACTATTTCACAAAATATAAAGGGAATTACTTTTCTTTTTTAAATTTCACTCTGTTTATAAATTACACCTATAGCAATATTAAAATATAGTCGAAGATCACTCGAACTAATTTTACGAGTTTTAACAGAGTAAAACATGATTTACTTTTAGTTAAATTAGATCGCGGTATAACGTAGAAAAATAAAAATAAATTCAAAGTTACTATAAATATGGAATTTAATAATTGATTGTTTTGTTTTGTATTATCCTTGTCCAATATAATTGAAACAATTTTCCTAGGGAATGGGGAGAGGATATTGAAATGGGTCATTTTTTGAAACTTAGGTAGGCAACTGAAAGAGACGGGCCATTAATCACCACCGGCACGAAGTTTAATGTTGTCCCCATCGTTATTTTGATTTCTTAAGCTATTGTTTGATTGTTCATATGTTTGATGGAGGGACAATTCTTGACATGATATTACATAACGTTTTATAATTAGATTGTTTTAGACACGATCAGTTTTTTATTAAACTATCTGCTGTCACCTCGAATTATATCATTATATTTGTTGAATTTCTTCTAACAAAGTGACAAAATCCAAGTTTGATAAAAAAAAACAATTGATAGAGAAAAAACAATTCAGTCTAAACATGATAAATCTTGAGAGGTGCAAGGTCAATTCGATTTCAAATTGTGAAGTAAAGATTTTGGGATCAAACAAAGGTGAGTTCAAGATAAAAACATATTCGACAAAGTATAATATCAAGCAGATAACTCGATAGCAATTGTAATCCATGGAGAATGTTGAGCTCAACAATAACGTCTAAATATTCATGACAATAATTGAAGTATTTGGGAAAAAAAATCTAATTCAACAAATTTCGCGAGTCTAATCAATTTTTGAATACAAACATAATTTTATTAAACAATTGAAATATCATTGAGTGTCAGACGAACAAATATATTCTCCATTTTCAAAATTATATATTCACCTACAATATGTTATTTTCTAAAGATTCTAAAAATGTATTTTGCCGTCATAGTAATTAATATCCGTTCATAATTGGTCCTATATTCTCAACTTCTCTGCCGTGTTTAAAAAAAAACTATGTGCCCTTGAGTAATCTTTATCTCAAATTTATACTTAAAGTAAGCAGAATAAATTCTAGCACTTATTATTTTTGTATGACAAGTGTATCTATATTTTTGTCATGCATTACAGTTAGGAGTGTCAATGGGATCGAGTGGCTCCCTCGTTCGGCTCGGCCCCATGAATTGCCCTAGCTTGTCTAAAGGCGAGTCCGAATGCAAGTCGAGATCAAACAAAAATGGACGAGCCAAACCGCTTTTATTTTTTAGTTTGAAAATGAATTAGAAAAATATACTCCCTCCATCCAACAACGACATGCTTGCTTTTCTTTTTTATTTGTTTCAAATTATATGTCACTTTCCATCTTGAGAATATAAATAATATCTTAATTTTCTAAATACCTCTACTTAATGTGCATTGTTATTAATAAATATTAACTATCATTATTCAATGTAGGGATATATTAAGAAATAGAGTAATTAGCACATCATGTCCTTATATTTTACTATTATTTTGGAAAACGTCATAACCTTCATTTTTTTATATTTTCACTTTTCATTATGCAAAAATGTCATTTTTATCCATTTTTTCAATTAAAAGCTGTGAAATGATAAATATACTCTTCTATTTAAATAAAAGAAAAAGAAAGAATTGCAACAATAGTTTCAATTTTTTAAAAAAAGTACAAACAAATATCAAATAATTTATTAAAAGGGTAATTAGCACGTAATTTCACTATTATTGTGAAAAATATCATTATCTTTCTTTTTTTTTTTTTGACATTTTCACCATTAATTATATATTTGATTGGACAATCCATCATTTCAATTAATTTTCATTTAGGGTGTGTTTGATCAACCTTATTTTGAAAGAATGTATTCTGAAATATTAGATTGATGGAGAATGTGTGGTTAAAAAAGAAGAAAAAGTTATTGGTGTGATGGAAAATATTATTTTATTGAAGAATGTGTGGTTGAAAATGAGTAGAAAANCCAATAATGCATTTTTTTTGTTTGATGTGATGTAGAATATGTGGTTGATAAAAAGGAAAAGTTATTGATGTGAGTAGAAATATTATTTTATTAAAAATGTGTGGTTAAAAATGAGTAGAAAAATGAGAATGAAAAAAATAACGTGTACCAAACAGAGGCTTAATTTCTCACTAAAAATTTGTGAAATAACAATATATCCTCATATTTAAATAGAAAAATAAAGAACTAATTGTAACCATAGTCCCAAATAAATTATTAAAAAATAAAAAATTAGTTTTTTTTTTTAAAAAAGTGCAAACAATTAGCAAATAAACTATTAAAAAATTGGAAATAAAAAAAAACTTAAAAAGTGCAAACAGTCCCAACTAAATTATTAAAAATTTTTAAAAAAATTAAAAATCTTCATTTTTTATTTAAATATGAGGGTATATTCGTCATTTCATAATTTTTATATTAAAAAATTGGATGAAATGGATAGGAATGATGGTTTGCACAATCAAATGTGTAATTAAGGGTGAAAATACCAAAAAATGAAATGTATAGATTTTTTTACAATAATAGTGAAAGATAGTGATATTATATACTAATTACCTTTTTAATAATTTATTCGAAACTCGTTTGCACTTTTTAAAAATATATAAGACTATGGTTGCAATTATTTATTTATTTTTCTTTTTTTTTATTTAAATAAAAGAATATATTCGTCATTTCTCAACTTTTAATTGAGAAGTTGGATAAAGATGACATTTTACTTAATGAAATGTGGAAATAATTGTGAAAATGTCAAAATATAAAAGGTAATAACGTTTTCCACAATGATATGAAAAATAAAGATGTTATGTGCTAATTACCCTTAAGAAAAATATATTTAAAATTTATAGTTCCAATATATATTAATTAAGTTTCTTAATATGTGTAAAATATAAATAAATTTATCTCTATGAAACGAAAGGAGTAACTTCTTTTAATTTGAACACAAACTCATTTTTTTAATCGAGTTGACAAACGTAGTATAGAAGTACGTTTGAATAACGAGTTCATGTCTATCGTATGTGTCTCTATCACCAAATCAATACTTTCTATTTGCTTGAAATTTTAGATCTCACTTTAAAACCTAAGGTCAAGAAAAAATGGAAAGAAAATCAAGATCAAAATTTATAATAACACACTTTATTCTATAAATTTTGTTTTATTCAAATCGAAAAGGCGTGGATCAAACATATAGTCGAGAATCAAGAAAATAACAATATTCTTTCCATGTTTGAAACCAGAAAAAAGATATGTATGCCTTACTACATATTTCATTGATATAGTAATTTTTGGTACGCAATCACTGTATTTCTCGATTCTAAAAGATGTTTATTTTTAATTATATTACAAAGGGTGGTATATTATCACAATAATTTTTATTTGTTACACCATATTTTAATTGTAGTTAAGTTCCTTAATCTTTGTTCGTTGTAGCAATTATTTCCTTAATTTTTTCTTTAAATTCTTATTTTCAACATTCCATTAAATAGTACATCTCGTTCTTAATGATGATTTATATTAAATATTTTGTTTCTATGCTATGAAATGAGGGAAAAATATTTTTTTTAATTATTTATTTATTTTTTTAAAAATATGATTAGGAAAATAATTTGGTATATGCTATTTCATCAGAATTTTTGGATATAAACTATTTTCAAATATAAAATGTGATGAAAATTTTGAGTATAAGAATGACATGAAAAATCTTTAAAGACATAAATGCTACAATGAGTAAAGATTAAGAACTTTAAATGTAATTAAAATGTGGTGCAAGAAATAAAAACTGTGGTGTGAATATAATTACCCTATTACTTTTTTTTTTTTGTATCAAATTCCGATACTCCTATTTTTTTTTCAACAAAATCTCTTTATGAGCAAAAACAAATGTCGGAGATAATTTTTAAAAAATTATTAAAAATTGCATTTGTTCTTTCCAAATTTCAAAATATTGTGAATCAATTCCAAAGCACCAGATTCCCTCCTCTTAATTGATTAAGAATTTCAATATACGAAAACTGAATAGACAAACAAAAAGAATTCATTGGAATCGTCTCGATGAGTCTTACAAAAGAAAAATATATATATATATAAAATAAATAGCTATTATATAATTACAGATGTAGATGTGTTATATTCCCACTTAGATTTGTATACTATATTTCGTATTGTAAACTTGGGTAAAATATATGGGAAACTTGATCATTTATATATCATGGGAACCTTGCATTTGAGTGATATGCTTAATTTATGTTTTCTATTCTATCAATATTTTTTCTTTAAAAATAATAAACATGTAATCTAAGTTGTGTTCGGTACACCGAATTAGATTCTGTACAGAATATTTAAGTATAAAACTAGAATAGATCATTAGGATGGATTAAAGTACATAGCATTTCTTAGTTTTTTTATTCAAAAGAATGTAATTTTGCACTATCTTTCTTAAACTAATCAGATAGCTTAATACAGAGTAAGGAGGTATATTTATGTTGGGCACGAAAGATATTACAAATTATTATTCATTTGTATGAAAGACTTGCATACACTATCAACCTTAATCTTTCTAAATTTATGTACAGTTTCTTATACGGTCTAATCGGGTCTGCTAAATGTAACCCTAGTGTTGTGCAATGTTCTGTACAAGAACACTAGATAAGATACACGTGAGACTTGAGTGATTTAGGGATGATAAAAAAATACATTCAACCCGGAACCCATAAGGCCCCGCCTTGAACGGGACGAGTATTACCTGTCTAATCGGGTAAACAGAGTGGGAACGGGGCGATGATCATTGCCCCGAAGCGGGTACGGGAATCATAGTCCCCGCCCCCGCCATCCGTCCCATTTAAAGTTAATTTTAAATTTAAGTTTTTTTATCAAACAAAAATAAAGATTTATCATATTTTTAAAGAAAACACAAGTTGTTTCTAACAAATTGGTAAAAAAGTAATAATAATTACTAAGTAATGACAAAAATAAATAAATAAATAAATAAATGGGGTTATAAATTGGGTAGGGACATGCCCCACCCCGCCTCTATCCCACTTTAAATGAGTATGAGAATGGGATAAGGTAATAAAAATCTCCGATGGAAATGAGGTGGGAATGGCCAACTCACCACATACCCACCCCGTTGCCATCCCTTTACTTACTAATCCCATGCTCGTTAATCATGAAGTTCAATGCAAATGCTCAAATAAAAGTAGTAGAAGAAGACACATACAGAAGGCTTCTGCCATAAAGGCGTTTCGTTCATTCTGAGTTGCCCCAAATAATTGAGGATTCATAAACGACGTCCTGAATTTTACTTACAAGTTAAACTTATGAGATAAAGAAGAAGCATTATGAATCTTTAATAAATAAAAAAAGATCGAGTAATATAGTAACATCTTTACCCCATAACAAGATATGTAATTTTCAGGGTGGTGGGATAGAAAGAATAAAAACAAAAATGCTAGACAATGATTTTGCTATGCGTCTCTGTCGAAACCAAATTAATATTTTCCCTTGGCTAGGAAATCAGTTCAAAAGCAGCAAAAGGTTTCAAAAATATAAAGCGATGCCAACATCGTACATTTTTAGTAAAATTTAGACGAAGGAAATTTCGGCTGGAGACTTTTAGTACAAGAATCAAGCATATTCTAAACCGTGTATAAGCGTGGAAATTAGAGAGATGAGTAGAAACAAAACATACTTTATTCTTCAATTTTGTTCCTTAAAAATTGTATTAGAAAAGTTGAGATTAGATAGGGTCTAGTCGAGACGTAAACACAACAATTTTCGTGTTTGAAACTTGATGAAGACGTGTATTATTTTGTATATTTTTTATTGATGAATAATTTTTAACACGTAATAATTGTATTTAGAAATTAAAGAAATCGATCCAAGATTCCAAATTTGAAAATACTTTTCGTCTCTTCAACATTTTATTCGTCCAGTTTGCATAGATTTATTTGGTCAACAAAATTAGGGACAGGCATTTTATTAAATTGTAAAGATTGCATTTGTTCTTTCCCAATATCAAAATATTGTGAACCAATTCCAAAGCACCAGATTCCCTTATTTAATAATTGGTTAAGAATTTCAGCTTCCCAAAATTAATTACACAGAAAAAAAATTATGGAATTTATCAAAATGAATCTTAACGAGAAATATATGATAAATTATTAATAAGATTTTGCGCAGATTTGTTACATTCCCACTCAAATTTTTATAAGCGTAAATTATATATTTATCATGGTGTGAACTTGATTTCTTGCCAACACAAATAAATACTTAGGGCCCCACATAATCTTTCGAGTCAATTTAGGCCCTAATTTTTTGTAGCACTCGTATTTCTTAATTCATAAATTGTTAAAATCTTCGTGTTTTGCACGAGATTAGATATTTGATAGTGTACCAATCGAAAATTGATGTGTTTCATTAATTAAAATGTCCAATCTTATTCAATATTATAAACGTGCTAAAGATAATATGAGTATATCTATAAGTTTGCTTAATTCAATATTTCTCCTGTTCTCCTAATTTTAAATAATATATGTACAATAAACCCAATCAGAAAGCGTATGACTTGTCTGAAAAGAAATTCATGACAGTGACAAATAAACTTATAATTAAATTCTTAGATTACAATTAAAATTCACAAAATACATATGGAATGAACACGTAGCAGACTATTAATTTTATTTGAACAAAATATAAAGCACTATTTGAAGAAGGACATGCATGCCATGCTGAGGAAAATAAAATTTCTAATTTACCCGTGAATTTTGTGTTATTCAACATCCTGTGTTATACTCTCGATCCAATCAACTTTAAAAATAAATACTTTTAATCTAAAATTGATGCGTTTCATTTATGGAAAATCTATTATTTATTTGAATTAATATTCTAATAAAATGTTTGACATCATTTATTTTAAAATTCTTTTTTCTACGTACTTATTTTTAATTACATATTCACACAATAAAATATTCTGCACGTAATCCCAAAACTTCTCTATACTTTTTAATCACGCATTCTCCAAAGATTTACTATTTAAAAATTTTTTTTTGCCAATTAATGACCATAAATCATGGGCTAAATAATAGAATCCACAGATTCATGTTTTGGTAATTTGTTAACCACAAGGAGTTGTGATTGTGAGATGTACATATGACTGAATCTTAAATCATCTATTATCGCAAATAATAACGATATACGGATATCAATATTACAAATAGACTATCATATTTGGCATTTCTTACTTATAAAGTAAGTAACTAATCTCACAAGTTAAAGTGTGATAACACTTGAATGAACGCGTTTGGGAGATTCCACATGGATAACTATTTGAGTGTCAGTGATTAATCTTTAATGTTTGATAGTTGAATTGGTTATTCGACTTGAAGTCATCATAGTGTCTAATATAAGAACGATCATACTTTGTGATATTAGATGTAGCTTAACCTAGGGTCACTAATACAACATTGTTTGGGTATATCAAGAATCATATGAAGGTTGTGAATGATCAATTGAGAATTCGTCACTCTCAGGTAAGAGATTGTGATCAACATTTTTATTCAATTAATTTGATATCGAAAATATGGATGTAAATTGATAATAAATTAAAATTTGGTATTTTTATTTTTTGATTTTGATTAGAACAAAAAATAATAATTTACATAGTGCGATATCGTGATCGAAACCTAATGGGTCACACACAAAATGAGAACTAGAAGAATGTGAATCATCAATTAATTAATTAATTAATAAGTGTTGAACAATTAATTAATTGTGTTGCTTGTTAAAATGTCTGAATTAATTGGATTAATTAAATATCGAACCAAGTTAAGTTTAAGAGACATGCCCGCCAACTTGGACTTATAATAATAAACTATTAGGGTTTTAGAAAAACGGAACACAATTCATTATCTTATTAGCACAAGAAAAGAGAAATCACAATTCTCACATTCTTGTTCCCTCTGTGAATTTTTATTAGAGACTGGAAAATTAAACAGTTGTAAATTGTAGATCGTGATTTTTCATATTCCAAGATCAGTAAATGAGTTTGCAGAATCTACAAAACGTATAATTCCTATCACAATTTCTTTCTAAATACAAAAAAGATTTTTGATGGGAATTAAAATTATTTTATTTTCCACTGAGCGTGATTAAGTAAATTTCCAACCCAGAAATTATTGAAAAGTTCATCACGTGATTGGTGATTGTGACTGTGATTGGGTTTGTTGCACTAGATATGATGTATAATCGTGTACCCTTTATGGTTTTATTATGGGGATCTTGCCATTTGTACTCTCTTTCTTATGGATAGAAAGACCCTTTTAAAAGACAACTAAAAGGCTATGGTTTTTTTTTTTTTTTTTTAATGGTCATTGAAAGTTGTCTTCTAAATTTAAGAAGGAAGGGGAAGATCGAATTTTGACGTGCATATCATTTGGATTTGATTCAAGATTGCCTAAAAACTCGTAGATATTTATTCATTCACCCATGGCTTCAAGTTGTATTTTTAATTTCAATTGTCACAATTTAGTATTTTATATTGCTTTGTGAATCTAATTAAATCTAGATATAAGTTTACATCTAAGTTTTAACAACTATTAAAAGAATAAATTCATGGGTAAATTACTAAGGGCCTGTTTGATAACTTATATTTTCCATGGAAAATTTTCCAGGTTTTTTGCTGTTTGATAGCCAACATTTTCCATGGAATTCATTTTCCACATTTTCAGCCACGCGTCTCCTTTTCCCACTTTTCAATGAAGATGTTTTCTTGTTGTTTTGGTGGTTTTTGGTTTTCCACCGCTTTTTTTTTTTTTTTTTNGAAATTGATTTTCTAGTCGACTGCGTCTTTTTTTGGGCAATGGAAATAAATTTAATAACTAATTGTAAAAAAAAATTTCACTGTAATGGCCAATTTCCATGACGAACACTAAACTTTGATGAAAAAAATTATTTTTTAGGATTTTTTTTTTTTACTTTTTGGCAATGGAAACAAATTTTATAACCAATTGTGGAAAAAATTATCACTTTAATGGACAATTTTCATATAAAACAAAGTCAAACGAACATTAAATTTTGATGAAAAAATGATTTCATAGGAAATATGTTTTTTTTTTTTTTTACTTTTTGGCAATGGAAACAAACCCGGAAAATTATACCAATCAAACACACTTAATTAACAATTCCCTGAAAAACGAATTCTAGGCAATTATTTTCTCTGGAATTCATTTTCTTTCCACCCATTTTCCTCTCTTGCAATCAAACGACCCTAATAGTATAATTCGAAAGACAACTTTAAGGCATGTGAGAGAA
>CAIGRP010119447.1:0-13557 GCA_903798385.1 Fraxinus cuspidata
TTTTTGGAATTTGAAGGAGAAGAAGGTTTTCAATTTTAATTTGGGGAAGCATATGGTTTTTAACGTGAATGAAAGACCTAATTAATTCTTCAATTTGATTTTACAACGAGGTTACAATGGTCTTTTCATACTTTTAAATAATTTTATTTTAGAGAATTTAGTCAAAGACCGTTTAGACAAATGGAGATTGATGGTTGGCCATTTGAACTCATTCCCCATATAAATTTTAATAAAAATTAATGTAGTATATGGTTGAAAAGTTGTAAATATCATATTATTAAAAATTAATTATTAACTTTAATTTAAATTTTAAACTGAATCAAACTGGGCTTTAATAAAATTTGACTTAATTGACTAGTTCAATTTTGTTCGACTTGATCCAAATCTACCCTTCGCACAATAAAAATAGGGGATTTTTCATAGATGTCTCTAAATTTGAAAAGTATACAAAAAACTGTCATTTTTACTAATGGTGCTTAAAAAAAAAAAAAAAAAATCACTTTTTGGTGTGTAAATGTCCAAATTACCCTTAGTGATCCTTTTTTGAGATCATTTAATACTCATTAATGTTTAACTTGGATGTCATTATTGTTATGAAGTAATGATTTAATTTTTGTACTATAAGCATCGAATATATGTATATGTGTAATATGAATTTTGTTAATAAAAAGAAAAAGAAAAAGGATTTCGAAAAGTGAGCGTAAACCAATTTCTTCTACCATTAATAAACTCTAACTTTCTAACCATCTTCTTCATTCCTTCATCAAACATACAATACTATTAGATTCATCATCAATTTTGAAATGTTAGCATATTACAAATTATTTATATTTTTATCTTATAACTTACTACTTTTAAAATGTTAAATACAATATGGTCATATTTAATTGAAATTATTATTCATTGATTTGTTTAGTTTTTCTAATATTTTGGAATAAAGATACCAATATCCTCTACAAAATGTTGTGAAGGATTTCGGTTTAGTGAAACATTGAATTAATTATTGAGAAGATGTTATCATATATTAGTTGAGAATTGATTATTATCATTGATATTTTAAATAATTTCTTCCAATAAAACTTAATAAATGTTTTGAAGGATTGTCTCTTTAATGATTTACTGTGCAAATTATTTGGGAAGAAGATTTGTCATTTGGTAGTACAATATTGATGACCACACTTAGTGTGATGAAGAATTTGTTCCAATTACCCACATATATGCTTCCCGCCAGTTCCGACAGTTCAACTGTCTAATTCGACATTTAGAAAATGTTGGGTTAGGCATTTGAACCGTCGAATTCAACACTTGAAAACTGTCCGAATAGACATTTCAACTGTCGATTTGACCTTTTGCTATTGTATGGACTTACTATTCGAATGTGTCACTTTTATACTATTAAATACTGACTTATTGATTATGCAAAATTATTACCATTGTATCTCAACTTTTTCAGATATGAATAATCATTTGAGATTCATAGTATCACATGGGGGAACATTTGTTCATGTGGATGACGAATGGAAGTGGAAAGAACAAAACTATCCACATGATTCAAGCGATCCGATACGAGTCTACCTTACGAATCAAAAAATGCACTCGCTGTGGTATAGTTGGCTATAACCGGACCGCATGTTCTAATCCCATTGTAACATCACTCACGTACATATGCTTGATGTCTGAAATTGGTTGAAGTCGTATTTTGCATAACCGAATGATAGCGTTCTACATTTTTAAGTTATATTATCGTTATCGTTTGCAAATATCCGTCGTGTAGCAATAACTTCATAGCAAAGTTCTCACATAGATATATTACTTCATTACATTCCGACATTTAGACTGTCGATCCCTACAAAATGTTTCTGTTCCTAACTTGTACATGGTTGTTTTATGGATGTCACAATGCTGATGTTATACATTCTACAATTATATTATCACTGACGTTTCATTGCTGTTTGAAGACATTAGTCGTGTTTAAGTTCACAAGAAAAATATTTTTATCACATCCTGAAAGTTAAACCGTCGCTCCCGACATGAGGTTTATGTGATTCTTGACAGTTGGTTGCAAACTTGACTGCATATAAGATGTATAAGGGATATGTTGTTGCACAATATTCTGTACAGACGTTACCATATGAATCCATGACAAAACTACAATAAATAATTATAGTTGATGGCATACGCAAATTTTGCCCACATCAACGATCGTCGAATTCTTGGAGATGCATAAGCACATATTTATAAAATCACCAAAGCGTGTTTATAATTAAATTCTTAAAGAATTGTTCCTACTATGATCATTTAGTACACAACCACCAAATAGTGTTTATCATAATATTCACAAGCTTTGGGCACTAATTCTTGACTCTTTTCCTCCTATGTGACATCATCAAACCTTGTAGTACTATCTGCATTTAAATCACGAGAATGCATTGAACATTAGTTTTCAACTCAACATGCTTATAATATATAATCATAATTCAACTTAGTAAAACTTCTCCAATAAAAATATACCATTCACCTCTTAGTTCTCACTAGGCAATGGATCGTTCTAGTTAATCGAGCACACACTTTTGAGGTCGATGCCTCCTTCATATAGGTGAAAATATCAGTTGCAATATTGATAGACATGTCCTCGATTCCTAGTTTGGATACTACTGAAATGATTGAGAATATTTATTAATCTGAACTTTTAAAAAATTAACACACATACCTTACTATACATTTTCGATAGCTCTGATCTCACATGCATCTACCGCAACAGACAATGTCACGTGTGTACATATGAATTCCCTTAGTCTTGCAAATTCCGAGGTTAGATGCTGACTGATTTGAATTTTGACTGTTCATAGTCGCATTTCAATAAGGATTTGTTGATCCAACAACAATTCCTCAACTTTTGATAATGTGAAACACACGTGTTTGAAAGCAAAAAAACACGTGTAATGTTTGGATGAACTCAAGTTGGACATATGGACAGATGATTGTCAAACTGATCTGTCGAAAAGCTATATATGTCGAGAAATAGTGCCTTTAACTATCAGGACAGTTCATATCGACAGATGACTCAACTCATCTATCGATATTTTGTCATCTGTCGAGAATAACTGAAACGAACTGTCGGCACCGACGCTGTTGTAAACTGTGCTACTAATGAAATACAGGGTGCCTCAGATAATAGCCTTGAAGTGGAAGGATTAATAAAATTTTGCAGCAGTAATATCTTTATCACTAACTCGAACAATCTTAATAAAAAAACAAGGTCGAAAATCCACAATAGATTAAGGAAATAGAGCAATTTCAGTATCCGTGCCTAACCTAGAAAAAATGTAATAAACAAGGTAGGTTGGAGTGACATGGATTCTATGCTATCAAAAGATGCCTACCAACTTAAAAGGTAAGTTATCAGACGAACTATGCTTTACCTATGTACAAAATGTCATAGCTCTTGCATAAATGAGAATGTAAAAATGAATGTATGGTTATATTAGGAATATACTCCAACTAACGATAGTTAAATCAAATTGAAGGAACGAAGAGTTAGATAGTTAATGCAGGGTGCTAATGAAGTGGTAGTGTAGGCAAAAAATTGTTTTTTTGATTATCAATACCCCAAAATGTATTAATTTAGTGGCTACTATAGTGCCAGCTAACTCAAGATCAAAGAATAAAAGGTAAGTAACTATCTAATTCTATACTAACAAATGCAAGAGGAACTTATTAGTTGAACAATTTGTATAAATAAAATTTAACCATAAGAAATAAATCTCAAAATTTTTAAAAGAGTTATAAATACAAGTACAATCTTGCAGAAAATTTAATAAATACTAAGTTTGAATCCATTTGCATCCATGCAAAAACAATTAATGTTGAACATGAAATATTTTGGGAAATTAGTGAACCCTAAACGTAGAAGAGAAAATGAAACATATAAAAATACAGGTACCAAAAAAAAAAAAAAAAAAGAATAAACATATAAAAGCATAAACAAGAAATAAAAAAATAAAGGAATCTCGCTGAAAGTTCATAAACCCTAAACACAGAAAAGTAATCGACCAAAAAGAATAAATGAAGGTAGAAAAAAAGGAACAAATACACACAACAAGAAGCAAGAGATGAATATAACACAAAAATCTCACTGGAATTTGAAAAACTCTAAACACAAAGAAGAAATTGAACAAAAAGAGATAGAAATATAACAAACCGAAAAAACATACACAACAAAAGGTAGAGATGAAGATCCTTGAACGAGTCCCGGTACACATTCTGTGCAGATTTTGCCCTCTTTCGTAAAATTTGAAGAGCGATTAGAAGGAAATTAAATAATACACAAAAGAAGTTGAAGGGTTTTCTCAAGATTTCAATTTCTCAGTTAACTGAGATTTTTTTGAAGGATTTACAAGAGTTTTCTAGATCATTGGGATTGAGAAATGAAGGAAATTAGGGTTGATGGAAATCGCTGGAATAGAAAAAAGTATCCCATTCGTATATGAATGTGGAAAATATCTAATATAACACGGCATATTTTCAGCTCTTTTTAATCGACACTTTCAAACCAACTCAATGTGAACACTTTGGTCCAAAATGAATAGTAAATCTCCATACTCACTTTTAATGGAAGGTAGATTTTCAAATACAATTGTGAGGTGATTAGTTGTAAGATTTTTCTACTTTTTGTACAACTTTTTTATGTTGTCAATCCAATGACGTTTAGGGTGTTTAAATTCTCTAGAGAGGCAAAAATGTCCAAAAATGACAATCATGTAAAAACTTTATAAAAGTAACATTATTTAAAAAGTTAATTGGCACAAAACGTCCCTACATTTAGTGTTTAGTGTGTAAAACGTTCACACGTTTCAAATTTTTTCTTTTTCACCCTTATTTTCATGTATTATTGCGGAAAACGTCATTTTGTCCATCTGATGTTAGTCTCACTGTTAAATGCACACCTGAACTCAGTTTTATTTTAAAATGAGAAGGGTAAAATGGTTCGATCACTTCCAGAGAGAGAGAGAGAGAGAGAGAGAGTTTTCTTCCCACAAGAACATAACAAAGACGCACATGCACGGTTTCCTTTCGAAATCCCAACCATTCACATCCCTCTTGCACCTATTCTCTTCCTCCCATTCTTCTATCATCTCAAAATTGTCATCTCGTTATGGATTACTGTATGCATGAAGTGGGCACAGGAGCAGGCAATTTCTCAAAGTAGGTTGGTTTTTTTTTTTTGGGCACCACCACTAGCATCTAATTTGGGATAGTCTCTAATTTATTTATTTATTTATTTATTTTTTTGTTGACTGCACTTGTAATGCATTGAATGTTGGTTTGAATTGTAAATCTCTTTTGTTGATGTGTGTGGATGGTAAACAGAATAAGAGCCAAAATGTGTCTGAATGTTGTGGTTTTTTGTTGTTGAATGCTGAACAAAATATATAGTTATGTTGAACGCTTTTGGCTGTGACTTCATTCTCTTGCTATATTTTTTTGTTCTATTTTTGTTCAACAGCTGTATTTGCTGTATTTATTGATATCTCGATTTATAAATTTGAATTGCTTTCTTTAAATTGTAATTTGATTAGTACGTTGAGTTGTTATGATTGATCAGTGTGCTAAGTTGCTGTGTTGGATATGATGCTTGCATGATTAGATATGAACGATTTTCACATAAACACGAAACGTAGGGACGTTTCTCGCAAAACCCTTCAAAACGTAGATATGTTTTATGCAAAATCTTCTAAAACGACGTTTTTCGCAAAACTTGTTGAAATGTTAGAACATTTTGCACATGTTCAATTTCAGGGAAAAAACAGATTCACAACTCCATATTTGATGCAGAGTTTTATGATTTTTGACATTGGTTTGATATGGTGAATAACGACAGATGAGAGCGGGTATGAAAGCCACAACTGAAAAATGGAAAATGCGTTAGCTTGGGTGGTGATGAATAGTGGACTTCAAATAATTAATGCGCTTCATTTCAAAATTATGATTTCACGCAAAAAACTTGATTTTGCTTCATTTGTTTAATTAATCTTTATGCTTTCTGCCATTTTAGAGTTTCTTTATTTTATTATTGTTTAATTTTTTTTTAATTTTTAATACTTGCGAATAACTTGTTTATGATGAGAATAATATTTTCTTTCTTTCTATTTTTACACTCCCCACAAAGTGGAATAAACTTTTGGAAATGTCAAAAAAAGAACTTGTTCTTTGATTTGAAGTGACCTGATTATTTTTCATTTTTTGTTTTAAAATAAAAATGAGTTCAGACATGTATTTAACGGTGTCACTAACAGCACGTGGATAGAAGAATGTTTTCCACAATGAAATATGAAAATAGGAATAAAAATACCAAAAATTGAAATGTAGAAATGCTTTGCATACTAAAGACCAACCAAAAACGTTTTGTGCTAATAAGTATTTTTTAAAATACACTTTGAGCATATTTGTTTTGGATTAAAATCTGATTTTAATTTAACTCAAAGTCAAACAATTAATATTAACCACATCTTTTATGAGCCTCGTGATTTTTAACCACATATTTCAAAAATTTATATTACAATCTACTAAAAATCTAATTTAAATCCCCACCAAACACCCTCCTATGTAAAAAATTGTGAAGGAACAGCCTTCGTCAAACAAGCCCCCACCACTTTACAAAAAAGAACCCAAAAAAAAAAGGTATTTCTCTTTCCCATCGTACGCACCCACGCAGTCTTTCAGATTCATTGCCCTTCAAACACGGTCGAGTCAGGTCAAAAACACACACCGTCTTCGTTTCTCTGTGTGTCAAGCACACCCCTGCCGCGAAGGTGCATAGGAATTCGTGTCTATGGATATATATAATGCTGTAACAACAGGGGGGAATATAGGAATTTGACAAAGAACTGCTCAAAAAAAATATATTTATTCAATTCTTCAACCCATTTATTGGTTAAATTTCCAGTTCTCTCTGTGGATTGAGATTTTATTTTTTATTTTAATTTATAAATATTAAAATGGGCACCGCCGCTTGTAACCGTCGGAGCGCCAAAGAGGTACTTTACGATGCCAGTGCCGGTGCCGCCGCGGGTAAGAGACTTTTCAATTTTGGAAATAAAAGCCCTACTCTTTTGTTTAATTTTCATTTTTGGTATGTGGGTCTGGGAATTTGATTGATTTTTTTGATGTTGGTATGAAAATTTGGGTATTTTTGTTTAGGTGCAATAGCTGCAACTTTTGTGTGTCCGTTGGATGTAATAAAGACAAGACTTCAAGTCCATGGTCTGCCTGAACTTCACCCTTCCCACAAAGGTTTGTTACATCTCTTTTGGAATAAGGAAAGATCATGATTTTTCCCTTGCTTGATTCGACTCTAATGACTGGGTTTCGTTGAAAAATTATGTAATAATGTAAATAATCAGTGCTTAATTGTTTGCTTCTTCAGTAGTTAAAAGGTTTATTTTCTGCTTTTAATAAAGTTTAAAATGCTCCATTAACTACATGTCTGTGTGCCATTTGGAATTCATGGGATCTTGGTCTAGCATTAGAATTATACTTGCACTTCACAAGATTTGATATGGAGAATTCACGTAAAACGTTTGACAAATGGCCTATAAGAAACATAGGCTACTATATTTTAGAAACCTCTAATAGGATGTCTACTTGGAGCCTGGATATCAGTAACAAAGACAAGAAAATAAAGAGGGAAACATTTTTCAAGGAATGGTTCCAGAAAAGAACAAAATGCATTTACCGTGCCTACACGAGTGAGAGAAATTTAGAATATTCTAAAATTTACTGGATTGATTTTATTTAATAAGGGAACATGTCAAGGAAAACAGCTCTTTCCATCATTTGTCTTTTCCTCTCAGATTGAGGATCCAAATAGAGTTCTGTGTAAAAGAAAAAGGCTTCTTATAAGCTAAAGAAAAAAGAACTACTTCAGAGTTGGGATATTTCCAAAACTCCTATGTCCGCTTCATCTTTACTAGTGGTCTATTCAGAATGAAAGTATCCTGGATACATCCTTTTGATGTCTAAATTTACCAATATTAAACCTATTGAATTGTTTTCATAGTTTATGATTATACAAAACTAAAGCTAGTGTTTCATGTAGAATGTCTATTTCGCTCATGGCTGCATGAACTTAAAGCCTCTTCAATTGGAATGCAAAAGGCGTGGTGTTGAAATGTTCTGATTCAATCTCGGTGGTGACCAAATAAAATCATTTAAAAGCACTATTTGATATTTGTCAAACCTTTAGAGTAGTGTGATTTTTTATTTTTTATTTTATTTTATTTTTTGTGTTTTTGTTTTATTTTGTTATTTTATTTTATTTGGTTGGGATAATGGGGAAAGAGAGGGTGTCCCGGGGGGGGGGGGGGTAGAGACTGAAGGGAAAGAGAATAATTAATCGAAGTGTGTGCAAAGGATCCTAAACCCCAGGAAGAATGTTGGATGTACAAGTAGAAGTAGAAGGTATATTCTACCATTTTGGCAATTATTCATCTTGCCAAAGTTAGGAGACTAGAAGATCTGAAGATTCTGAACTAAACAGATAAAAGAACTCCTTGTGCCCTTTCAATTCCCATTGGTCCTGCTAAGATATTAGGGGTCTGTTATTTTCATTTTACATCACTATGTTTGGTATGAATGTGAAGTGTGTGATTCTTTTACGCTATCTGAATGGGAATGCTTATCTTTTGTATCTTGGGGACTATCTTTGAAGTGTTATCTTTATTGATAGGGTAGCATTATTGTCTTTGGGTCTAGGGATCTTTGATGCATTAAGACCTAACATAAGGCAGCCCAGCCCAGTGGAGACCTCAGCCTTGCAAAAATGTTTAGTGTTTGTATGGCTTTATTAAGGATGACATAACTTAAAGAATTTCACTATTAATTTACGTAATTGATTAGAGCAGGGAAAATGCAAAATGTAGCCTTAGTTTTTAGGTTGTAATAGAATTGTGTGGCATCCTGAATAGGATGCAACTAGCTTCAAAATAATGGAAAGCATTCGATGTTAGATGAAATGAATCTGAATTCTGAAAAAATAGGTTTCTGTCAGGTTAGATTGCACAAGTTCATTCCTTCTGCTTAAAGATATCAATTGTAGCCTCATGCTATTTACCTTATTCATGACAATCAGGAAGTGTTATTTTGACAAGCCTACAGAACATTTTACGAAATGAAGGAGTGAAGGGATTGTACCGAGGCCTTTCACCAACATTGACAGCATTACTTCCAAATTGGGCAGTGAGTATTATCTTTCAATTGAGTATTGCCTTTAAATTGTTTTTCATGTACTTAGAAGTTCAACTAGTTTGGATCTTCTCCGTAGCTGACAGAATACTTATCATTTGTAGGTTTACTTCACTGTTTATGGACACCTCAAAGAGCTGTTGCACTCACGTGGTCCGTGTGCTACTATATTTCTTCGGCAATCTTTCTTAATTTCACTTTGAAGTTTTATTCGAATTGTCATGGGTTACACTGGCCCTTAACTTATTCTTGATTATTATAGTTGTTGATAAAATATAAATATTGGCACTTATAATCTTATCTAATTTTGGGAACTTGTCTTGTGAGCATACAGAGGATAGAAATGATCAGCTTTCATTTGGCTCAAACATGATAGCTGCTTCGGGAGCTGGGGCTGCAACATCCATTGCAACAAATCCATTGTGGGTTGTTAAGACACGACTTCAAGTAGGTTGGGATGTTCTTATAACCCCAGTCCATTATATTCAACTGGTCGTAGTAAATCGTATCACTACTAATTAATCAATGTCATACAGAAGATATAATTTGATTTTCGACTTATCCTATTGTCTATTGCCATTGTGAATCTTTTTGTCTACTTCTTTTCTATGGAAGTTATTATTTGATAATTTGGGAAACTAGTTTTGTTGTGACCCCTGGATGAAGGGTTGATTATAGGGTTCTTGTATCTTTCCCTATTGACGATGTTTTTCGCATCTATATATTCTTTGATGGCTATTTTTTCAAGAAACTCATTTAATATTTCATCTCTTTGTTTAGACACAGGGAATGAGGCAGGGCGTTGTTCCTTATAAGAACATTTTTTCTGCACTGAGGCGCATTGCACAAGAGGAAGGAATCCGAGGATGGTATAGGTCAGTGCTTTAAAGTTCATTATTCAAAATCTAAAATTGAGAATCTCATTTTTCTATCCGTGTGATGTTGGATTACTGTTTATTGTTGCTTGAACATACTTCTTTTTTTTTTGTTCTGGAAATGGAGTATGAATTAGTGAAATTGAATGGTAACAGAATCTGCATTTTTTTTTCTTGTGGTAAAAGAAAAATTGTTGCACGGTCTCTCGTTTATCTGTCTCTCTTACATAATTAATATATTCAATTTAAATATTTTATGTGGCTTATACAGTGGCCTTCTGCCTTCCCTGGCCGGGATTAGTCATGTTGCTATTCAGTTCCCTGCATATGAAAAGATAAAATACTACTTAGCAAAACGGGGTAAGATTTGATACTTATGTCCGTGCTTTGCTTATTTTTTCCTCTTTTTGTGGTCTTCGCTGAGAGAACTAATTTCTTGCCTATGAGCTGTCTGACTCTAATCATATGTTCTACAATATGACAGAAAACAAGAGCGCCAATGATCTAAGCCCTGGGAAAGTTGCAATTGCCTCTTCATTTTCAAAAGTGATTGCTTCTGTTTCAACTTACCCACATGAGGTACACTTTACACATGTTGCTTCACGAGTCACTAGTGAATAGCCATGTAAACATTTCAGAAAGGACCTAACGACTGGGTGGTGTCTTGATTTTGTCTTCATCTCCACCGCCCTTTTTTTGGAGGGATAGGGGATTCGTTGCACCTGCTTTTGTACATATTGTAATGTCTGAACTATGTATTCACCAGGTAGTGCGGTCGAGGTTGCAAGAGCAAGGACAAATGAGGAATTCGGGGTTACAGTATGATGGCGTTCTTGATTGCATTAAGAAGGTTTTTGAAAAGGATGGTCTTAAGGGATTTTATCGTGGTTGTGCTACTAATCTTTTGCGAACGACTCCATCTGCTGTCATAACTTTTACCAGCTATGAGATGATACATAGGTTTTTGCTTCGCGTTTCACCTCCGGTCAAGAAGCACTCGGAACCACAACCGAAACCTGAAGGCCAAATCAAGTTCCACAAGGAAACTGTAATTTATGGAGATGACCCGTCTAATAACCGGAGTAGTTTGGTTCCTTTGGAAAAACTCTGATAAGCTACCAGCAACACATTGAATAGAATTAGTTCCCGATGCAATCTCACAAATGGAATCATTTATCCGCACAATTCAATAGATAGTCGGAAAATTTTTGTTCGTTTTCGTGATTGTGTAATAAGTTGAAAATTTATTCTGACAAGTTTCCTCTGTCCAATAGATTGGAAAACCTTTGCTAGAGCAACCATTTGCTGTGTTTTTTTTTTAGTTAAATTTACCGAAAATAAGATTTATTTGTTAAAGGTTTCATGGAGGTTGAAGATTGAATAAACCACCTATACATTGTGCAAGGCATCTTGGTCTGTTAACGTGTTTGTTTGGTTTCGTTTTTCCTTTATAGTTTGTGTTCTGTAAAGTAAGAAACATTGTAACAGCAATGAGAAGGCGTGTGGTAAAATAGCTTTTTTTCAAAGTTAATAATATTATTTTTTGAATTTAGAAGTATGGCTGAAATCATAGGTAGCAAAAGGTAAGAATTTTCATTTTAAAAAACACGTCTAGCCATCGTTTCAGCGTGCCTAAGCACGGGCACGGCACGGAGGAAATGTTCTGTCTAGCTTAGGTAAGAAAAAGATGGTCAACCATTTGTTGATCGTCTAAGGTGCACTCTTTTTTGACGAGTTATATTTTCTTGTTTTGAAGTTTAATCTAACTAAATGTTAAATCATTGTTGAAATTTACGAGGGATAATTCTAAAAGTGTCTTTTTATGTTAAAAAAACTCGAGAACCATCCCCGCCCCCCCAAGGACCTTTTTTTTATTTTTTAAAAAAAACCTCTTTTTCATTAGAAATCATTATTTTGGAGTTACTCGTTTTATATATTTTTTAAAATATATATCACATCATTTAAATTCAATATGTTAATTTTCATTAAAAATTAACATATTTTTTACTAGGAGCATGTCAAGGCTTAGTTTTTAGCATCCCAAGAGCAATTTCAGTCTAACATGCGTAGACAAGGAGAATGCATGGGTGTGAGCATGGGCAATTCTGGACAACATTCCTTCTATGATCAAAATTCTTTTGGAATCCAGTTTCAACGTGATCACCATTTATAAATACAAGACAAGGCTGAACATTAGGGGGTCTCTCTCTAACTTCTTAATTCACATTCATATCATAAAATTATTGAAGAATAAGAAGCGGAATTCATATATTTTGGGGGAGAGAAGATCAACATGGCAAGAATTAAAGGCTAATCACATATAGAACTTGAAAATTTTGAGCTTAAAATTGAAGACCATGATCTTTTGCATTCGTTCATGTTCCGGGGTGACATTTATTCATTATTTTTCTTGTAATTTAATAGAAATCATGCAATGCTAAATCCTTATTTGTATCGAATGAAGACGAACCCTTTTATTTTTAATTTAAAGATAAGTCGTTTAGTAATTCTCGTGTTTCTTAATTAATTATATATAATTCATTGCATTATTTAAATGCTTGTGCACCATTTAGATAATTAGCTGTTTGTTACAGTGTTTAATTCACAATATGTTTAGAAACCTGCACAATTAACACACATGTAATAGATGTTGAAATAACTTGTATGGAGTGTGTAATATCTTTTATAATCGCGTGAATACGTGCTATATATGTGATTTCGGACTAAAAATAAGATCAGATCGTATTTAGAATAGAATTAACTTATTTTGAAAAAAAAAGTTAAATATAATGGATTTATCGACTGTCATGAATGTATAAATAACACTAAATTACATAGTTGAGAATTGAAATATATAACCATAAGTGAATTCTAAATCTAATACAATCATTCATTCCAGAATCTGATTCAAACAAACGTTTTTTTTTACATAATTCTTAGAATAATTTAGAATAATAACAACCAACAAATATCTTTTGTGTTTATTGCAATTCCAAATTGATTGAAAACTAGTATATTTGAATTAGAATATATTCATCATGTGACGATACTCGCATCACATATACTTGTTAACAATATCACACGCTTGCGGGATTTATCCTAACATCCTTATCAAACGAGTTAAATGCGAAATTTTGATATGTTGATCAGGATGAATGATAAGTCTATCCTTTATATTTTGGGATTTTTTGTGACTCTTTAGGACGTTAAATACCATTAGTAGTAAGCTATGGCAGAAGTGTTCGGTGAAATTATTTGTTGCATGTTATTGATTACATGGATGCTCTCACAGGTCCCTGAACTTTTATTATGTGGTGTTGTAAAATGATTCCTTCAAATAGAGATAATCAAACCCTTAGTTAACTCTAAACCAAATAAAGATAATCGAATTAAAAGATATAAATTGCAAGAAAACCACTTCCCTATCAAGAACCACGTT